>BLSH010204016.1:224042-235498 GCA_018402905.1 Glandirana rugosa
TCCCAGAGCCCCCCCATCACAGAGCCCCACATCACAGGACCCCCATCGGTATTATACTGCTGTTCATGAGATCGCAAACACTCACCCCTCCCCTCTGCTATCTTAATCACACAAGTGCGAAGCATGACAGATCCAGACAAAAGGCGGGACTTTTCAAGTGAAAGGCAGGAAGGAGATTGATTGCTGGGACCGCCCACTGCCTAATAGCCAGTCACACGCTCCAAAAGTCACTCCAAAAGTCCCGCCCTTTGTCCGGATCTGTTATCTCGTCTTGTATGATTAAACTAGCAGAGGGGAGGGGGAATGCTTGTGATCTCATGGACGGCTGGGCGGGGGCAGTGTACTGTGGACACAGATAAGGAGAGGAGGAAGGAGAGGAGCACTCGGGCACAACGGCGCCCCCACTTCTGTGGCGCCTGGGTGCGGTGCACCCCACGCACCCGCCTAGGATCGGCCCTGGTGGGAAGCTTCCTGCAGTAGGCAGCCACAGTGCGATCATACAGCCTGGGCTATTGCACTCCCTCGGCTATGACACTTCAACTAGGGCTCACAGCAACCTTGTGGCTATAAACAAAGGACAGTTGAGCATCTTTCTACCTCTACTAGGTATTGTTGACACACTCTGCATCCTGAAAAAGCAGCTTTCCAGTAGTTCACTGTGGGTAGGCATAATGAGAGGGGGATCCTCTGTCTGCCTCTTTAAGGCATTGTTATACACCCTTCATTCTGACCATGCAGCCCACAGCTTTACTGTGGCTAAGGATAATGAGAAAGGTATCCTCTGTCTGCCTCTTTAAGGCACTGTTATACACCCTTCATTCTGACCATGCAGCCTACAGCTTTACTGTGGCTAAGCATAATGAGAGGGGGATCCTCTGTCTACCTCTTTAAGGCATTGTTATGCACCCTTCATTCTGACCATGCAGACTACAGCTTTACTGTGGCTAAGGATAATGAGAGGGGGATCCTCTGTCTGCCTCTTTAAGGCATTGTTAAAGACAACATCCATACTGTGACCTTCTGCCCGGATGGTGAGCCGACCAAGTCCATTGAAAGACATCTAGATGATGCAACTTTAACCAAGCTGACTCTTCATGGAAGACTGACCAGTCTATTTGGAGTGATCAACTGGCGAAAATTTATTCTGCCATGGTCTCTTCCACATGCAGCACTCTTTTTTTTTTTTAGAAAGTAAATCAATAAAAATAGTAAAAAAATAAATAAAACAAATAAATAAATAAAATCTAAATTCCTTTCCAAAACTCTTCAGTGCTTTTAGGCTGGCGGCAGGGCTTTAAATCATCCCCCAAGAAATTCCTAAATTGGAGTCTTGCTTAGACTCCACCCCATGCTCCTGCATAGATTCTGGTATAGCATTCGCTGGGGCCAGCACAGGTAAGGAGACACAGGCATAATAGACCAAGCTGGGGATGTATTCACAGTGAGGGTGGCAGAGACCCAGGCCGTACACAGTACAGTGGCAGCAGAGGGAAAAGGAAGCCGGCCGCACCACTCGGAGGGGGCCTCTACTGATCAAAAGTGTCCCTAAGGCTCAATAGCAACCAGGGGAAGCCCGGGCCTGCCCTTTCCCCTCTGCCCACCAGTTCGGCCGTGCCACCTGGCTCGTTCTCTGCCCCCATGCCCGATCCTGTGAAACCGCCATTACAAGCGGACAACAAGCACCAGCAAGCCTGTTAGGGGAAAAATACACCAACCAAAATCGCCAGCCAGCTTCATTACAGTCATTTATACTGTATCAATAATTGAAAAAATAACCCCCGCTGGGAAGCGGCAGCCTCGGCAATGTTTAACTGCCAATGATGGCTCCAGCATTAAACGCAGTAATTTATACTGCAATGTAACTTACCCCAGCACCAAGGATACCCACCGTCCAGGGAGATTTACAGCCCAAAAAGAGGGGGTCTTCTTGCCCAGGAGAGGCTTAACCTGGGAAGGCAAAAGGAAAGGTAAAAACATTTTTTTTTTTGAGGTATGCCGGAACGAGGACGAAAAAAGAACTCTTCCTATGGGAGACAGCTGCACTTTATAGGCTTGTAAGAGGTTGTCTTGGAGGGGTCAGAGGGGCGGAGCTGACCCATAGTAGGCTGACATAAGGAGGTCCAGGAAACAGTGATGTGTAGACTAGCCACTGACTACAGGGATCTGTGAATATCACTTCATTATCTCTTTTCTGCTTCTCAACTGTAGATATCAGTCGTATCGGAGTACATTATCTTTGGGGGTTGGAGGTGGGTTTGTATCAACAGACAAATAGATTTGCCTTGTAAGAAAGAGCAGTAAAATGCATATATCGTAAAGACTAAAAATCAAGAAAAAGTGCATGAAAACTTGTTTAGAAAATGCCTGTCCCTATGTACATACTGTATATCATTACAGCCTATGTATAGAAAAAAAGGATTTTAAAACATTAACCCACAATTTTAAGATAATTTAAATGAAGCATATCACATATATATGTATTCTTGAAACAAGCACATACTGGAAGAGGAAAACACTTAACTCTAAGAGAGACAATTTCTGAACTCTAAGGGCTGCTCTTCAGCACATAAAATGGGATGAAGTACCATTAACAAAATATACAAAATATAAATAGAACATTTTTATTACTTATTATTTTTTATATTTTAATAACCTATTCCCATGGCAATAAATACAGAAAGCTGAAAAATAAAACTCATGTGACT
The DNA here is from genome assembly GCA_018402905.1 of Glandirana rugosa. NCBI lineage: Eukaryota > Metazoa > Chordata > Amphibia > Anura > Ranidae > Glandirana > Glandirana rugosa. The sequence goes on from BLSH010204016.1 coordinate 226,748, forward strand.
TATATTGCTATAAAAAAAAGTCCCTTGAGAGTTTTTGAAAGATAGGAGGCTGATGCAGAGTTCTCAGTCATGTGATCACTATGATTGGTTGATACACCAGACACATAATTGTGAGCCCCCCCCACTTGTGAATGATAAAGCTTGATCACTGCGGTGGGAGCATGCAGTCAGAGCATTCTCAGCACAGGACTGTTGAGCCAGCTATCACATATATGCTCACAACTGGTATGAAGGCACACTCACTATGCTGATGCATATGTGCATTACATATCCTTAAATAGTGGTAAAAAAAACTTTAAAACATACCACCCCAATCTCTAACTGTTTATACGTTGAAGTAATACATTCTCCTTATCCTTAGGGAACACCACACATAATCTACAGTCAGGTTTAGGGTTTTATTTGGGACAGCTTGGTTCCACCTCCCTGACAGCACCCCAGCATTCCTCATCAGCACTTCAGTCCCCCTCCTCACTGCCAGTACCCTGATCTTCCCACTTATATTCCTCCTCTGCCTCCAGCTGCCTAATAGTAGATGTGTAATGGAGAAGATCTGGACCTCACAGTGTATGGTGATCAGTGGTCCAAAAGGACCAAAGGACATTTTTAAGGCTTCTCACTGTCAACCAAGGTATCACAAGGAGTCCCAGGGAGGGAGTAGCCTGAGTATATAAAGGGTGAAGGCACCACACAGGTAGGTAGATAAGCCAGTAAAATATTTCTTGGCACAGAGAAAAAAGCCAGCGTGTTTCAGGCTCTCAAAACTCCCACTTCATCAGCTCTAGGAAACAATACAACACAGAATATTATATATACTCCATTCTTAAAATATATGTAAAAATGTAGTGATTTATGTCACAGTGGTGATGATGACAATAATGATATATCTGTAATAACAATACCATAGATATGTTGATAGCATTGGAACAGGTGGTCATGATGTAGATCAAGGAAATGCAATTAGCGGACCTCCAGCTGTTGCAAAACTATAAGTCCCATCATGCCTCTGCCTCTGAGTGTCATGCTTGTGGCTGTCAGAGTCTTGCTATGCCTCATGGGACTTGTAGTTCTGCAACAGCTGGAGGTCTACTAATTGCATATCCCTGATGTAGATGATAGCAATGATGCATATAATCCTAATCAAGGTAATGCCATAGATTGGATACCATACCATGAATGTGGTAATGGATAAAAAACAGGTGATACAGAAGTCTAATATAGACACCTTGGGTAAAAGGCTAAACCTGAATGGCAGACGTTGTACTTGCATTAATAAGTACTTGAAGAGATATATTATAGGTGGAACCTAAGAGCAATATATCTGGATTATGTAAAAAGTACATGTATATACAGTCTATATAATATAAACAATATATAAATGCTATAAAACATGATGGATAGGTCATCTTACAAAATAAAGAGAATACAATATTAGGTATGGTAACATTTTATAAAATGTGGGTAATGTTATTAGCACCAGCGACCTGGTATCGTAAGTATATATTGGATTATAAAAAGAAAAGTAGCGCCCCCTACTTAGGTAGGAGTTAGTGATGGGTTTTTTTGGTGAGGTGAGGAAAATGTAGTCAGGCCTGACTGAGTGCAGGCCTGATTGTTTTTGTTTCTGGGCTGGGAGTGGCTCAGGTAGGACTGGGTGATTCACAGATGAGGTCATCAGGACCTCCCACACCTTTCCAAAGACTGTTGGAATGATCTGGACAGAGAGCTGGGAGGGAGGTGTAGCCATCTGGGGTATTCTAAGGAGCCTTGACCAATCTCCAATCTGGATTGGCAGTGGGCAGGCCTCCTTAAATACCCAGGGTCAGCCCAGTCTGGGAGGAGTGAGTTTGGGTGGAAGAGCTGGAATGTAGCTGAGGTTGCAGAGGCCCCACTGGGAGCCCCCAGTCTGGAGGGGTGACCTTGAGGCCTAGGGCTTGGGTGCATACAGGAGGATAATGAGATCCTGTAGGAGAGGCACAAGGGAGCAAAAGAGCAACAGACAGTGCTATGGGAGAAGCTCAGCAAGGAATCCACCAGTGGTCGGTGAGTGGCACACACTCTGGAAAGCTGTAGAGGCATGCTGGAGCAGATTGGGAGTGAGAGACAATCTGAAAGGATTCAGAAGACAGTAAGGGTCTGTGGTGCTATCGTGGTAGTGGTGAAGGCCATCACAGCTGAAGTGGCTGGCAGGGCCTGGAGGAAAAGGATGGGCTGGGAGTAGTAGTCCATCAAGCCGGCTAACACAGTAGAAACTTTTATTCTACTCTTTGGGGTCAACTGTCCCTACCTGTAATGGGTGGCCCGGAAGTGCTACATACAGTACAGCAGGCTTCAACATGTACTAGCTGGGCTGAAGAAACCCTGGAGGTCTAGTAAATTTCCTTCTAGGCCTCAATTGAGAAATAAGTGCAGATGAGAGGAACAAGGAATGATATGGAGCATAAGAGAAGTGCAGGGGAGAGGATCAAGGAGTAACCGTGCATCAAGTTATGTGCTGGAGAGAAGAAAGATGAATGTATATATGGAGGTGTATATAGAGGTCCCATGTAAACTAAACTAATTCTTTGGAAATCCCACAACATCCCAACTCCCATCCAAGTTCAATTCCCCTAACAAAACAAAGTACCAGTCTGTATTGTGACTCTGGAAGCGGTATGGATGTGATCGAGGGCAGTGTGAGCAGGTGGACCACAACACTCAGCTACCCCTAAGGGGGCCATTGGCTACAGTAGTATTGTAGAAAGTAGTGTAAATAAATTATATTATTGTTCACCAGACAGATTCAATATCAGGATATCATTAAATAGTTATAAAAACATATCAATTAATGATAGCATCATCAGATAAAACTATTTATAATTGTCAAAAATAAAAATAAAGAAAAAATTCTGTAGTACCAGTTTAAACATCTCTTTTGCATATGATTATCAGTAAATAGTAGATAGATACTTCATTCATGGTTGCAGCATAACATACCTAATCTGTTCTGAACTTAGAATAGTATATAGTGAATATAAAATGGGGCAAGATCTGGGGAAAAGTGACCGAGTGATAGTAAAACAAACAAGTGCAATGAATGAAGATTCTAGAATGTTATGAGTGAGGCAAGTTGGATTAGAAATCAGAAATATTTAAAAAAGTCCTGAAACCACCCGTTGCTAGGGAAAGAAGTGGGAGGCCCATATCCCTAAATTGGTAACCAGAACAGAGAACCCCTCTAAATTGGATTTTTAAGGGTATCCACAACTTCGACAGTCGACAAATAGGATGCAAACAGAAAATAGCCCAACGCATTTCAAGATTTAATACAATGTAACTTTCTCTTCTTCAGGGGTATTGCAATGTATCAAAACATAGTTATCTATGAATACAAAAACACAGTATTAGAAACATGATATTTTGAAAATAGCATTTTGCGCTGTCAATACATATTTGAATTACAATACACATGTATTCACTGACCCGTTAAGGTATGGAAACAGGGAACATGAAATGGTATCAAGAATTAAAAGGAACAGAAAATCTCTTTCCTCTGCTGCAGCCATTCCCCACACACGGCTAATGTGTAAGGTAAAGTCTACAGGCTTGGAAAGATCAGTTTGTAAATGGATAGAAAACTGGTTAAAAGACCGAATTCAGAGAGTAGTGTTTAATGATTCTTATTCTGAATGGTCTAAGGTTATCAGTGGTGTACCCTAAGGTTCAGTGTTGGGACCCTTACTTTATAATATATTTATAAATGATATAGGGTCTGGGATTAAAAGTACAATTTCAGTGTTTGCAGATGACACCAAGCTATGCAGTGGAATAACGTCTTTGCAGGTTGTCTTCAACTTACAAGCAGACCTCAATGCACTGTCTAATTGGGCGACTATGTGGCAAATGAGGTTTAATGTTGACAAATGTAAAGTTATGCACTTGGGGGCTAAGAATATGCATGCATCGCACATACTAGGGGGAGTACAACTGGGGGAATCCATAGTGGAGAAGGATCTGGGGGTTTTGGTAGATCATGAGCTTAATAATGGCATGCAATGCCAAGCTGCGGTTTCCAAAGCAAGCAAAATCCTTTCTTGTATTAAGAGAGGTATGGACTCCAGAGATAGAGACATTTTTTTGCCCCTGTACAAATCATTAGTAAGACCTCATCTGGAATATGCAGTTCAGTTTTGGGCACCAGTTCTCAAAAAGGATATCGGGGAACTGGAGAAAGTACAGAGAAGGGCAACCAAACTAATAAAAGGCATGGAGGAGCTTAGCTATGAGGAAAGACTAGAGGAACGGAATTTATTCTCTCTTGAGAAGAGGAGGTTAAGAGGGGATATGATCAACATGTACAAATATATAAGTGGTCCATATAGTGAACTTGATGTTGAGTTATTTACTTTAAGGTCATCACAAAGGACAATGGGGCACGCTTTACGTCTAGAGAAAAAAAGATTTCATCTACAAATACGGAAAGGTTTCTTCACAGTAAGAGCTGTGAAAATGTGGAATAGACTCCATCCAGAGGTGGTTTTGGCCAGCATGGTTGATTGCTTTAAAAAATGCCTGGATTCTTTCCTTAATGTAAATAATATAATAGGATACTAACATTTTTAGGTAGTTGATCCTAAGTGTATCCGATTGCCTCTCGGGGGATCAGGAAGGAATTTTTTTCCCCCGTTATAGCAAATTGGATGATGCTTTGCTGGGATTTTTTGCCTTCCTCTGGATCAACTGAGGGTGAAGGATTGTATATGGGATTGTTTGGTTATATATAAATTATTATTAATTTTTTTTTTGGTTGAACTAGATGGACTAGATGTGTCTTTTTTCAACCCAACTAACTATGTAACTATGTAGCATGTCCCTAGGAAAAAAACACTCAGGAAGGGAGTGCCCAGGTACCCCCCACTTCTCCAGACACCGAGGGACAATGGAATCCCCACCACCATTGTGTCCAAAGTTAAATCTAATTAAGAGAAGAGTATATCAGTATAAAACATATTTAAATATAGATGCAGTTATCCAGTTCATGCGTCTAAGAATTTAAATGTTTAATGAGACTCACTAGGGTTTCTAGAGGTATATGTGGACGCAGTACTGTCTCACTAAAAAGGACACCCTGAACCGCCAGAACAGGACCCTAGTGGTTATCCATATGAACCACAGGGGAAGGCATGAAGGTATCCAAGATGGAATAAATTAAAAGTTTAAACTATGTATTAAACATGCAGTGCAAAAAGGTTATATGAAGTGCATCAAAGTAGGGATATAGCAAAATAATAATGGTAAGTCTTACTTGTATAGGTAATAAAGACCTGAAAAGTTCCTCCAATTAGGTATGTAACCATAGGAGGAAATTGTAGTTCCATCCATGTGTGGATATTTCAGAACGTTGGCGATGTTGAATCCAACTTTACCTATCAGTGCTGCCTGAAATGACAGAGTGCATAGCAGGAAAGAAGAAAATGAGAATCATAAATGAGTTCCTCTCTCCGCGCTAATTGAATAATATAAATTACCCAAAAATATCTAATTATGGAGCTGCTCATTGTATAGACAAGGGAGTCCTATGTGTTATGTAGAAAGATAAACCGCACTCTCATTAAATGAAATTAAAGCGGTAGCAAACCCTAAAAGCTGTTTTTACCTACAGGTAAGCCTATAATAAGGCTTACCTGTAGGTAAAAAGAATATCCCCTAAACCTGCATGGTTTAGGAGATATTCGCCCTGCATGCTGCCGCTGACATTAGCGGCGCATGCGCTCTGACGATCCGGCCGAGGCGGCCGGCAACTCAGAGCTGGCTTCCGGAGCGAAGAGCTCACAGCGCCGGAGCCGCGTACCCGGAAGACAGAAGAGGACAAACATGTCAGCGTCCTTAGCGCTGACCGACTCGGGCATCGGGGGCCTCGTTCTAAGGTAAGTATTTCATAATATGTTAGTATGCGATGCATACTAACATATTATGCTATTGTCTTGCAGGATTTTTTTTAATTTTTTTTTTGTCAGCGGGTTTACTACCGCTTTAAGTGCAAAATATAGTGCAATTCTAATTCAGTGCAATACACATAAATGGCCTCTAGGGGCCGCTATATACCGTGCAAAAATGCCATATATCTGATATAAACTATAAACAATGTGAATGACCAGTCAATCATCAACAACACAAAAAAAATCAATATAAATTGTGAAAAAAATCATTATTAATGTCCAAAATATTAAAGTGCAAAATAGTCCATTTGTGCAACGTTCAAAATATTAAAATGCAAAATAGTCCATTTGTGCAACATCCATGGTGAACATATGCAGCGTATGTGCAAATATCGCATGTCATCCAAGGAAAAACACAGGGGTGGGTGTGAGCTCCTCCACAAAGCACCTTATACACACCCTACTCACCAGAATCCAATGACTCCCATGACAGAGATCATAAGCACTTGAAGCAGTAACACCGGCCAACAGGAACCCAGCATCCACATTCCTAGATGAATAGCAGGAGTTTTAAATCTCCACCTAAATAAGCCTACCTAAACCTGCGGGAGCCTGCGACCGCCTGACCTTCCTGGAGCAACACAGCTGACCAAGAGCAGGCTGTGGCAGTCTTGTATACTAGCCAGGTGATTACTGGATAGCATATACCTGATGACCTGTGGGCATGTGGCTGGGGCATGTTGCATCCCCCTGAGCCCCGAACATGAGGTGGAGACCCAAAGAGACCCACCCCGTGATGATCATCTACAGGAGGGAAAGACATGGATGGGGAAAAAAGCACCAGTGATGACGCCGTAACCCGCTCCTCATCCTCGGATCAATGCCATGACAACCAGGACGCTGTCCCACTGCCACGGCTAATTACTGGGCCAACCCTGCCAGCCAATGGGCTGCAGGAAGCATCCCCCCGTGCACCGGGTGAATGAAAAAAGTCACATTGTATGCTTACACATAACCTCACAGGTTTTCTCTAGTATTTATTTATTAAAGCGGAGCTCCACCCTGTTAAAAGTCAGCAGCTACCAAAAGTGTAGCTGCTGACTTTTAACAATCCGCCACTCACCTGTCCCTCGTTCCAGTGATGCAGCCGCCCGAGGGCTCGCTCGTCTCCCCCTCCCCTCGGCGGCGCTGGCATCACAGGTGTGGGCACCCGGCTTTGGCTTCAAAGCCGGGTGCTCACTGCGCATGCGCGAGTTGCGCTGCGGCTCGTGAATGGCTCGGCACATCTTCTGGGACCTGTGACATGTCCCAGATCGCCAGGTGGGAGGGAGGGAAGGTGAGCTTCCTTTTGGCTCCTCTGCGCCAGGGGGGGAAGTGGACCCTGTGAAAACAGGGTCCACGGCCTCCCCCCCAAAAAATGACATGTCAGGGGGTCACCTTCCCTTAAAGCGGAAGTTTCACTTTTGGGCGGAACTCTGCTTTAAGTCACATTGTTTACATAGGAAGAGCACAACATTTTTTACATTTATTACTTTTAGTCCCATTCCTGGTCTTGAGTTGCAGCTGTTCCATTCCCTTCTGACCAGCACAGAGATTATATATTTAAACACGTTTAATACATAGTTTGAACTTTTAATTCATTCCATCTTAGATACCTTCATGCTTTCCCCTGTGGTTCATATGGATAGCCACTAGGGTCCTATTCTGGTGGTTCGGGGTGTCGTTTTTAGTGAGACAGTACTGCATCCACATATACCTCTAGAAACCCTAGTGAGTCTCTTTATACATTTAAATTCTTAGACTCGTGTACTCACATGGATAGCTTCATCTATATTTAGATATGTGTTATACTAATTTTATTTTATTTTTTTAATTTTATTTCAGGTATACTCCCTTCCTGAGTGTTTTTTTCCTCGGGACATGCAGCAGCAGATGAAAGAGATTTTCTGTTCCTTTTAATTCTTGATGTGATTTCATGTTCCCTGTTTCAATACCTTAATGGGTCAGTGAATACATATGTATTGTAATTCAAATATGTATTGACAGTACAAGAGGCTGTGTTCAAAATATCATGTTTCTAATATTATGTTTTTGCATTCATAGATACCTATGTTTTGATACATTGTACTGGGCCTGAAAAAGAGAAAGTTACATTGTATTAAATCTTGAAATGCGTTGGGCCATTTTCTATCTGTATCCTATATGTATGTCGACTGGTATTAATGGTTACCTGCATTGTAATCGCATCACAATATTTTAATTATAATCATATGCATGTATGAAATATTTTAACCATTTTTTTTTAACAAAATATACGTTTTTATATAAAAAAAAATTTTGAAGTTGTGGATGCCCTTAAAAATCCCATTTAGAAGGGTTCTCTGTTCTGATCAGGATTATTAATAAAATGAATGAATGAATTAATTAATTAAACAGCTAGGGAAAAAGAACTAAGAATGATAAAATAAATGAAAGGAAAATAGAAGATATGGTAAGAAGGGGAAAATACATTGGGAGTCTAAAGGTAATCACACATAAAGAACTGAAAACACAACAAGGAATAAACGTACATTTGGGGAAACACTGGTTAGAGCAATGGTAAGAAAAAGACAGTGCAAGTGTTTGCGCAGTGGTGACAGAAGGTACAATACAAGAGGAAAGGCTTGGGCAGGTTGGAATGTGATTATAATTAGAGTTGAGCGAACCCGGACTGTAAAGTTCGGGTCCGTACCGAACTTTGGGGTGTCCGGGACCCGGACCCGAACCCGGACTTTTCAAAACAAGTCCGGGTTCGGGTCCGGGGTTCTGGTAATTTTAATGAAAGTTCTGAAAA
>BLSH010204016.1:261590-275121 GCA_018402905.1 Glandirana rugosa
TTTTTCGAAAATAACCCGTGTTGTATGTACTTTGTTAGGGGGGGAAAGACTATTTCTCTATGTGCCTTCTTGATTTTAACATTTTGTAAGTGTACATCTGAAAGGGGGGGATTGTTTCATGTATGTTGTGCCCAATAAAAGCTTTTTGGATCATGCACGCATGTGAGCACATCTATTTAAGGTTGTTTCCTGAACAATCAGATCTGTGACCACTCATACACCAGAGATTGGATGAGCGATAATTGGATGTGGAATTTATGAGGATATTATTGAGATCTTAAGGCGGATTATTTACTTACCTTTGGTGAGTTTACCCACTTAGGGGGGTCTGACCTCCCAAATTTTCTCACGTGGTGTTCTCACGTGGTGTGGTGGCGGCTATTATTGGAGCAAGATCCTGTCCCCATACATTGATTATCAAGAAGTCATATTGAACTTTTCGTTTAAAAGATTTATTAGCGCTGCTTGCACCTTATTATACTGTGTGTATGTGCCTATATGTTCATTTGGGTGCTACGGAATATGGACTATAATTTTTAAAGCGGCAGCTAGTTCGTATTTAGAGTACTCTTTTATGGTATTTTAGGGTATATGTGTATGTGTTAATTATTAACACTTTTATATCTAAGAGCGCTGATATTGGCAGTTTACTTATTTCAGATGTAATTGCTTAGTTTGCATCAATAAACAGAAAGGAGTCTTTCCCAGTGGGATCGATTGGTGTTGCTGGATCTCTTGTCAGTTCAACTGTTTGCTCCAATAGGGCAGTATTTGGTTTGGGCCATTACCTACAAGACAGTATCTACTGCAAAAATGTTAAGCAGAAGTTTGTCTGAGATTCAAGCTCTTGGAGCTTCAAAAAAAAAAAAGTTTTCTTTACAAAAAGAGTAGAGGGCTGTCTTGTAGGTCATCTTGTATCAAAGGTAGCAATAGCCCTCTATTTAACAGACATCTGGGAATTGCCTAAATTTCCAGAACATCACACAGGAAAGGCACACGACCTGGATGTTTTCAAAAAGAACCACTGTCCACAATTGGTCTTTCAGATCATCTAATAAGCCTTTTGTCATTCCAGCTGGGGATCATCAAAGAAAGATTTTACTGCCTGGACTCTAGCAGGCTTGGTGGTGCATTTAGGGTGAGGGGGCGTAAGTCTCCTTCAGTGGATGTGCACTCTACCAGAGTGATTGCGGTCTCATAGGCAGCCCACTTGGGAGCATCTATAGTATCCATCTGTAGAAGTATCATGGTCATCCCAGCATACCTACTCAAACTTTACGGAGTAGACATAGGTGCCTTGTCATCAGAGGACTTTGTAGGAAGGACTATTTAGTCCACTGTCCCATCCTAATTAGAATATTGGTTTGGCAAGTAGAACCCACCCTGTCAGCTAGTTATTTATCACTAGTATGCTGCCATGTTGGCGCCAGGAAAACGGAAAATTGTATCAAATACTTACCATAATTTTCCTTTCCTGACGCCAAACCATGGCAGCATATAGGCCCACCCTGAACGTTCCGGTATGTGGCTTGTTACAAAGAATGGGGGGGGGGGGCGGCTAACCATGCTTTTTTAATGCTATTCATTGGTCCAGAGGCAGTGGTCAAGAGGCAGAGCTCTATCGCTAGTATGCTGCCATGGTTTGGTGCCAGGAAAAGAAAAGTACGGTAAGTATTTGATACAATTTTCCGGTTTTTGTCCTTTCCCTTGTATTTTCTTCCTCTTTTTTTGTGTGTACTTTTTTTCATAGTTTTTTTACAATAAAAAAGACAACTAAAAAGACAAGTTTTAAAGAAACAGTAGAGAAAATTAATTTGTGTTTTTTATTGTTACATGAAAAATAGCAAATAAGATTAAAATACACAAAAATAAGGGCAAAAACAGAACTAAATTCTTGTGCACCAACTCTTTACATTTATATGTAATTATGTTTGCTTTTTTTATTGTTATTATTTTTGTCTTAAATTTCTAAAGTAACAAAATACACCAAAGAATTAGGAACAACACTAACAAAAAAATTATAGTAAACATTTTATATTTTATTTATAGTAATTTATAGCCCCATTAAAGCTTTAAATTGATCCTGTCTCTTTAAAGTGCAATGGTGACCAGATTCCTCAAACCCGGTCACCTGCCCCTTCCTCCTGCACACTGCAGTTCCTCCCATATATAACTACATGAAGTATGAGCCAGCAGGAGGAACCATAGGGTGCAGTGGAGGGAGCATATATTTGACACAATATGAAATGTATGCACTTTATGTTGTACATGATATTTGAGAGCTAACGATTTTTCTCAGCAAAGTTCCTGAGTTTCAAGACACTGGCTTTCAGAAAGATAAGTATAGATACTTTTTTGAAGGTTTAGTTTACAATGCACTGTGGTAAGACGGTCACTTTAAAAAAAATCTTAAACCACCTTTATTTCTTTTTTCTTTTATTGACTTAAAATTAATGAATTTAGCCAATATTGCAATATTTCAGGGAAGTGTCAAAAATGAAAATAGTTAATGCTGCTATGCAGCACCTTTTTTACCAAAACATGTGAAAAGGAACCTAGGAGCTGCACTTGATGCCTACATATTAAGTAATGTATTCCAAAATGTGGCGTTATACCTTTAAATTACATCAATTTTAATGTCATCTATGTCCCTGATGATGTCACGTCTGACCAAATGACTAGGGTGAAGCTAAGACACAGTGATGTCACCATGCATGCTGCATCATCTGTAGGCATGTACTGGCCATCGGAACTACTGGGAGTTTCCTGTTGGACCGATGGCTCAGAGGGCCAGTTCCAGTGACAGCCTGTCAAAGTAATGGCTGTGCGGCTCTCAAAGACATGAATTTGAGCACCGCTGTACTGCCCAGTGGCGTTGCTAGGGGGTGGCTTTTGGAGCTATGGTCCAGAATCTGGGGCCCAAAGCCCTGAGTCTTTCAGAGACGGCCGTGGTCTCTCTGCAGCTAGGCCACGTGTGCAGCAGGCAGCACTGGAGAGTGGGCAGGCAGCACAGGAGAGCCAGGTGGGCAAGAGAGCAGAGACATGACATAATCTCTCACTGCCCTACCCACTCTCTGGTGACCCTGATGTAAGAAGCAGCTCTCTGAGGACTCTGAGGTAAGGAGGGGCTCTCTGGGGACAAAAATGTAAATTATTCCTGCACTTCCAGGGGAGGGGGAGAAAGAGGGGGGAGCTTCTCCGAATAGTAGACCAAGGGGTATGCTCTTGATTTTCTAGATAATGAGCCGCCTTGCTGCCTTTCTTTATTCACTAATATATTTTAAGCGCTACTGTGAATGTTTGGCTTTAGTTTTTCCCCTATTTACATATACAGTAATGAAGTATGTCCCAGGTTGTGCAGACAGCTGGATCCAGTAGACATCTTCTGGGCAAGGATGCCCCGCCTTCCTGTTTCTGAATGTCTGAAGTTGTGGGAGTTAACAGCTATAGGTTTCCTGAGAACCAGCTGTGAAAAAGTTCCTAATATGGACATGCCTTTTCCTACTACCTCCTGCATTGAGAAATGTTCCTTCATTGCTTTTACTGCCTGTAACATGATATGTGAATGGAGGAGAGAATGGAGGAGAGAATCATATGACTCATCAGACTCTTCCCTATTCACAGATCTTGTTACAGGCAGTGAAAGCAAAGTAGTGAAGGGAGGAGGGGATAGGTCTTTCACAGAAGGATCAGAGCTAAACCCCCATAGCACCAGAAATGTATAGGACATAGCTGCGCTTCATAGAAGTTTTCTATAGTATACAGCTGCCTGCATACTTCACTACAGGTTAACTCATTAAAGCTATAGAGAATGTGTTTTTTTTTATCGATGAACATCAGCTTTAAGAGGTTTTTAAAATTGCAGAATGACCACATCTTTCATTAGTAAGAATATCATTATCCATGCATTAAGTGGTTTTGATGAGACAAGTAAAAGGCTCAGCTAGAATAAATGGAATTAGGCAGTAGAGTAAGAAACCCATAGCAGCTTACGCAGTTGCTATGAGGCCATGCATAGGAAGGGGAATTCTATTAGGGAGGCTGTTAGGAAAACAAAATTGTGAAGTTTCCAATATGAAACTGTGTCACACTTCCTCACTTCTTGCACAAGGAAGATCTGTGACTAGCAGTTGCTTAGCTGTGTTAGCAGTGTAAATTGTAATGCCCACTGAACTTCTGCTACAGACTGAAATTAATCACGTATGCCTAATGTAGTAAAACATTTTAGAGCTTCTTCTCAGCTAAAACCTTATAGGACAGCTGAGATTTATAGTTCCACAAAAAATGTAAACAATTTATATTAAGGTTGTAGAGTATTTGTGTACAAGAACATTACTAATTCCATCATAATGTAAACTATTTTTGTTATTATTAATCATCATTAGGGATGAGCTAATGGGTCCGTCCAAAGTGAGGTCCAGACTGATATTTTGCCTGTTGGGCAGGAGCTGATCATCATATAAGGAAGCGGTACTTCTACTGATTCTTTATATGACAGCTTCCCGTTATTAATGGCTACAAAGGAAGGGGCGGGGGTTGGCAACCAATGTGCCCATAGCTGCCATTGATATCACTGGCACCATTGATTTACATGGCTGGGAATCCCTGGCAAAATGGGCAGGGATATTGGTGATATCCCTGCTTAAATATGTCCACTGGCCTTATTTGAGCAAAGATATTGAACAAATATGGCCATGGCCAACTCTGTCCTTGCCCTTTTCCTTAAAAACCCACTTCAGCCTCTGCAACGTATCCGTACATCACTGAAATTTGAGTAGTTATACCTGGATGATGCCTGCATCTGCAGTACTGTTTTTTTGACTCTCTTGTAAAAGGATTGCTTTTACAAGCAGCGTGAGGAGACCTCCCCCCACCTTCCAGGGCTGTATGGGGTCCTTTAGACCCCAGATCTCTCCATAAAGAGTACTTGTCGCATGCCTATTGTTGTCACAAAGGATGTTTTCATTCCTTGTGACAGCAATCACAGTAATTAAAAAAAATAAATAAAGCAAAAGTTTAAAAATAAAATAAATAATTTAAAAAAATGAAAGTGCCCCCATCCCCCCTCTGCTTGAGCACAAAGACAAACACATGCATCAGTCCAGCACACACGCAAACAGCGATCATCCACACATGTGAGATATCTTGTGAACATCAGATCATGGGCATTAATTCTAGCACCTCCTGTGTAAATCTAAAGTGGTAACCTGTAAAGGGTTTTGAAAGTAAAATTTACATATTTTTTAGTGTTTGCATGGGGGTGCGCAATATTAAAGTGTCCCAACTGCTCCTTTAGGACCTACGGGGGACTGGTTGTGCTTAATGAGACGAGAATACCTCACCCTTAGGGATCTTATTAACCTCTGGGGGGAGGGGCATGTGGAACAAGAGGAGGAAAATGGTGACAGTTTTACGGAACTAATGTTCTTCTAACTAGCTCTTCGGGGTGTGTGGTGAATTGACTGAGAGACAGGAATGTCCCAATGAGATCACTAAGTTGAAGGATTTAGGTTCATGCAAAAGATCGAGAACGTTGCCCCCTTCCTTCCCAGACCAATTTTCAGATTCCAGGGCTCTCACACTTTGAATGACAATTACTCAGTCATGCTACACTGTACTCAAACAAAATTTTTATATTTTTTTCTCACACATAGAGCTTTCTTTTGGTGGTATATAATCACTGCTAGGTTTTTATTTTATATAAGCGAAAAAGGAGCGACAATTGTGAAACAAAACACTCTTTTTTAGTTTGTATTGAAAAATTGTGCAAAAAAAACATTTTCTTCATAAATTTGGGCCATAATTTATACTGCTACATATCTTTGGTAAAAATAACCCAAAATTAGTGTATATTATTTATTCTCTGTGAAAGTTATAGGGGTTGATTTACTAAAGCTGAAAAGTGCAAAATCTGGTGCAGCTCTGCATAGAAACCAATCAGCTTCCAGGATTTGTTGTCAAAGCTTGATTGAACAAGCTAAAGTTAGAAGCTGATTGGCTACCATGTGCAGCTGCACCAGATTTTGCACTCTCAAGTGTTAGTAAATCAACCCCACAGAGTCTACAAGCTATGGTGCAAATCATTGAAAATGGATCACATCTGAAGTACTGACCACCTATCTCATTTCTTGAGACACTAACAAGCCAGGAAAGTACAAATAACCCCCAAATAACCCCTTTTTGGAAAGTAGACATTCCAAGGTAAGAGGCATGGTGAGTTTTTTGAAGTTGTAATTTTTTTCCCACAATTCTTTGCAAAATTAAGACTTTTTTTTTACACAAGTTATTTCTCGCACACAGCATATGCATACTTGCAATGACAGCCCAAAATACATTCTTCTACTCCTCCTGAGTATGGCGATACCACATGTGTCAGACTTTTACACAGCCTGGCCACATGCAGAGGCCCAACATCCAAGTAGCGCCACCAGCCGTTCTAGGAGCATAAATTACACATGTAATTTGATGACAACCTATCACACTTTTGAAGATCCTGGAGCACCAGGACAATGTAAAAGCACACAAAATGACCCATTTTGGAAAGCAAGCACCCCAACGCACAATCTATGAGGCATAATGAGTTTTTTGAAAGGTTAATTTTTTTCCAGAAGTTTTTGGAAAATGTGGGAAAAAAATGAAAAAGCATTTTTGTAACACAAAGTTGTCCATTTATAATATATTTCCAAAACATAGCATGTACATAGAAAATATGTCATCCAAAAATACATTCTAATACTCCTTCTGAGTATGGCGATACCACGTGTGTGAGACTTTTATACAGCCTGGCCACATACACAGGCCCAACAGTGAAGTAGCACCTTTAGGCGTTCTACGAGCATACGTAAATTACACATCTCATTTCTCAACCACCTATTACATTTTGAAGGCCCTGGAGCACCAGGATAATGGAATTTTCCACAAAATGACCCCATTTTGGAAAACAAATACCCCAATGTATTATCTATAGGGCATAATGAGTCTTTTGAACATGTCATTTTTTTCCAGAAGTTTTTGCAAAAAGTGGAAAAAAATGAAAACACATTATTTTACACAAAGGTGTACTTTTGTAAGATATTTCCAACACATAGCATGTATATAGCAAAAATGACAGCCCAAAATACATTCTGCTATTCCTCCTGAGTATGGCAATACCACATGTGTGAGACGTTTACACAGCAAGGCCCAGCATTAAAGTAGCACCTTTAGGTGTTCTACAAGCATAAATTACACATCTCATTTCTCAACCACCTATTACATTTTTGAAGGCCATGAAGCACCAGGACAATGGAATTGCCCACAAAATGACCTCATTTTGGAAAGAAAACACCCCAATGTATAATCTATGGGGCATAATGAGTATTTTGAACATGTCATTTTTTTCCAGAAGTTTTTGGAAAATGTGGAAAAAAAATAAAAACACATTTTTTTTTACACAAAGTTGTCCATTTATAAGATATTTCCAAACACATAGCATGCACATAGCAAAAAATACATTTTGCTTCTCATCCTGAGTATGGCAATACCCCATGTGTGAGACTTTTACACAGACTAGCCAAATACAGAGGCCCAACATCCAAGGATCACCTCCAGGTGTTCTAGGGGCATAAATTACACACATAAATTCCTGCCAACCTATCACATTGTTAAAAGCCCTTCATATTTCTAACACATAGCATGTACTGTACATGCCAATTACAAATCAAAATACATTCTGCTGAGCAAAGGGTAAAGAAAAGATTACCTGCGGTTTTAGTAGTGCAGTGGCCCACAGAGGGGAGCATCGGTCCAGGCAGCAGGCAGGAACATGGACAGCGACAGCAAAACAGACAGCAGGCAGCAATACTGTCCATAGTCAGTACAGGTAGAGATATTAGCAGCACTGCCAAAGCATTGGTCCAGGTAGCAGTCAGGGATGTGGTCAGCAGCAGTGAAAGGATCGTCCATGCAGCAGGCAGGAATACTGTCCATAGTACAGGCAGCAGGCAGTGATATGGTCAGTACAGTCAAAGTATTGGTCCAGGCAGCAGGCACGTGGCCATAAAAAGTCCTGGGTCCATGCAGGCAGAAATATTGTCAGTACATTCAAAGTATCTGTCCAGGCAGCAGGCAGGACCATCAAGCTTAGGGCCTCAGTCAGGAAAGAATGGGGACAGGGGTAGAGGCTTCTCCCACCCAAATCGCTTTGAAGCCTCCGGACACCATACCCTGTTCTGGGAATTACAAAACAAAGAAAACAACTATAACTGTTTTTCTCAAATCAGAACACCATTCTGGAGCCCCTCACATATGTGAGACCCCTGTGTAGCAGGGTGAAAGATCAGTCCAAGGGGCAGGCAAAAACATGGTCAACATTCCGAGGTCAGTGCAGGTAAAAGGCAGAAATAGACGGTAGGCAGAGGCATAGTCGATACAGTCCAGGGTCAGTTCACATGGAAGGCAGTGGTATGGTTGGTTGAGGCAACAGGGAAATAATCAGCACTGGAATTGAAAATTGGGAAATGGCAGTCTATTTGAAATATGGGCTAATAATTCACAAGAGTATGATAGCGTCGGAAGCATTCTCTGTTGCAAAGGCCAGGTTGGGAGGGACATTGGAAACTGGCGTGTCAGAATCTACGATCTGAGATGGAATACCTGTGCGCAGGAGTGCGAGGGAGTGCACGCGCATGTGGCAGGTGCGCACACGGGTGCACGCGTGGCAGGTGCGCGCATGGGGACCCGCCGTCACTGATGCAAGACAGCCTATTTTAATGGATAGCACCAGGGAACAAGTGCTGTCCGTTCTACATCGTTCCTGTACCTGTGACCCCCTGTAACCTGTTTAATAGAGCTTCCTGTTACCTGTGACCCGGCTATGCTCTGACTCTGCTTGTTATCTGCCTGAACCGACCCCGGCTTGCCTATGACCACGTTTCTGCCTGACCCCTGTTTACTACTACTGCCCATCTGTTGCCAGCCCTGCTTGTACCCGACCATCCACCTGCCTGCTCATTCTGTACCACACTGCCAGCCTGTTACCGACCCGGCCTACATCACCAGTCTTCAGTCAGCACGAGTTCTTCAGTGGACTTTCACCTACCATCTGTGACCCAGTCCAACCCTTGTGCCACTCTGCACTCCTGAGCCACCTGTCTACTCTACCAGGGGCTCCTGAATCAGGGTAGTAAGAGAGGTTGCCCACTGCATAAGCCAGACTCTACCACCAGGTACGTGACAGTAACGGACTGCCATGTCCGAGTCTGCGCAGGGGCCCTCTCCTATGAAAGAACTTTGTGTACACCTAACTGGCCTTGCTCAAGTGGTGAAAGACCTTCAAGATGGCTACACCCGGCTGGAGGGCTGGGTTCTGGAGCTCTCTGCACCACTCGTATCCGGGACCAGTCAACCTCCTCTCCGTACCACCGTCACCTTGCCCACGGAACCCAAGGTGCCACTGCCCGAATGGTTCACGGGGGACAGTAAGAAGCTTCGGGCTTTTCGCAACTCATGTGAACTGTTTTTTGCTCTCCAGCCCCGCACCTTCTCCCAGGAAGTCACCAAGGTGGGGCTGGTAATATCTCTCTTTCTGGATGAGCCTCAGGCCTGGGCCCACTGGCTACTCAAGCAGAATACCCCAGAAACCACTGACCTTGCACACTTCTTTCTAGCTATGGCTAGGCTGTATGAGGACCCTCACAAAGCCACCGCTGCAGAAGCTGCGCTCCACGTGCTCCAGCAGGGCTGCCGTACAGTGGAGGATTATGTTTCAGAGTTCCGACGCTGGATCGCTAACACCACGTGGAATGGCGCGGCTCTCTGTTACCAATTTCAGCTGGGCCTTTCTGAGCCACTCAAAGGAGAGCTATCTCTTGTGGGTGTACCCCAGTCCCTGGATGCTCTGATCGATCTGGCCATCCAGATTTATTACCGCCTGCGGGAGTGCAACACTGAAAGGTCCGCTCTCCCAGTGTCCTCCTCTCCAGAAGACCATGCGGAGCCCATGCAGATTGGCCTCCGTTGCCCGTCTCTCACCCCAGAAGAGGGACAGAGGCGCTTTTCCTACAATTTATAGGTATATAGTTGGGGGGCACACCCTAATAATGTATCACATTAGAGATGGTGCTGCTATAAGACCACCAAACAATTGACATATTACAGCGCACACATGCAATAATGACATTAAAACCTGCAAGGCTATTTAAAAGGCTATTTGAAAGTACCTGGACATCTTCAACCAAAATACAGGGAGTCCGTCGCACTATATGTCCTTAGCCCACTCCTACTTTACAGGCCCCCGCCTTAGTGGGTCCTACACTACCATAGAATGGGAGATTCTGTCTCATAACCATGAGAGCAATACACTCCTCCTAATGGAAGATCTAGAGAACTCTTCCTATGTTTCAGGTGGACACTAATTAGAGGCAATTATGAATAGGTGGGGTGCTCAAGCCCACGATATCTGGTCAGGATCTGCAATAGACAAATAGGTATATATTTGTTCCAGTATCTCATTTTTGGGCTTCATTCTCTCTGTCTCGGGCATAACCATGGAACCCCAGAAAGTCTCAGCTATAGTGGACTGGCCAGCACCAACCAACAAGAAAGCGGTTCAACGCTTTGTAGTCTTTGCGAATTTCTATATAAAGTTTATTAAGGGGTTCTCTGCTGTCATCGCCCCATCACTCAGCTTACAAAGCAAAACACATGCTTCCACTGGACCTCTGAAGCCCAAAGGGCATTCCAGTTGCTTAAAAAGCTCTTTACCTTAGCACCGGTACTGAAACACCAGACTCTGCTTTACCTTATATCCTGGAGGTGGATGCCTCTGAAACAACGGTCGGAGCTGTACTCTCCCAAAGACAGGGACCAAAGGCCACACTCCACCCCATTGCCTTCTTCTTTCAGAAGCTCACACCTCCGGAAAGAAGCTATAATGTTGGAGGCAGAGAGCTTCTAGCTATCAAATCTGCCTTGCAGGAATGGCGGTACCTGCTGGAAGGGGCCTCGCATCCAGTTCTAGTCTTCACAGATCATAAAAACTTGGAGTACCTGCGCACCACCAAATTCTAAAACCCCATCAGGTTCATTGGGCCCTCTTCTTTTCATGGTTTCAACTACATATCACATACAGGTCCGGGTCAAAAAATGTAAAACCAGATGCCCTGTCGCAAATGTTCCATGAACCAGGGGATCCTCCCCCACCTGGCACGATTCTCCCTTCTCAAAACTTTCTCTTAACTCAAGAGGATTTATTATCTCAAATTAGGCGATCTCTGGCTGGGTCCTCTATCCCATCGGATCCCAAGCAAACTATGCAAAACAGGCTGTGGTGGTATGGTAAGAAGATTTTTTTTTTTTTTTTTTTTTATAATTGTAATTTTTATTAAAAATTTTCACAGATATACAGAAGAGTATGCAATATATCAGCAAAGAATATTAGAACATGAACATTAGAACATATGAAAAAGATAAGGCAACTATATAAAATTCAGGTTTACCACCTCGGGGAGCTCCGTCTATTTTGGAGGGGAATCCTCAGGGTACTCATTTAGCTCTACCCGATTGTCTGAATGATGAACTATGTGAACCATGACGACCTCAAAAGATCTAGAACAGTGTATAAAAATATAACAACAACATGAAGGAGAACAAGGGAAGGGGGGGGAGGGAGGGGGACACACCATGGATCATAGCCTCTGTATGAAAAAACAACAAAATTATCTCAGGTATTGACGGTTTCAGAAGAGTTAATCCGAAATGTCGGGCGAGACCTCGGGGTTATGGCTAGAGATATCCCATAACTCCCAGGTCTTCGTAAAAGACGGCATGGTATCATGTATTGTGGCTGTCAGATATTCCATTCTACGGACATGGGCAATATTTTGTATGAGTTGAAATTGAGAGGGAGGAGTGGAAGATAACCAATTTTTGGGGATCGTCCTTTTGGCTGCTAATAAAATATAGGTCATCAGTTTTTTAGAATGTTTAGGAATACCTTGCATGGGTAGACCTAGTAAAAAGGTTACCGGTTCCATGGGAATAGGTACATTAAGTATATCCTGCAGGAGGGACTGGACTGATGTCCAGAATGAACGTATAATTGGACATTCCCAGAAAATATGATAATGAGTTCCTATTGATTTGTGACATCTCCAACATGTACGGGAAGAGGAAGGATCGAATTTGTGGAGAATTTCGGGAGTCCTATACCAAAATAGAAGGATTTTATAGGCTGTCTCTTTCTGATCTACACACCTAGACGATTTGGAGATTGAATCCCATATGATTTTCCACTGAGGAAGAGATATGGGCATTTGTGTAAACGAGGCCCATTTTTGCATATAGGTGTGAGAAGTTGTTGTCAGTGGAGGAGTGTCTTGCAAGATTCGGTATATGAAAGAGATAAGCTTAGATTGAAGAGGACCTTGTGCACATAACAACTCAAATGCAGTGGGTATCTCTAAGGATAAAGTTGGAGATTTAGAACCAAAAAAATGTTTAATTTGTAGGTAATAATAGAAGAGGTTATGCTGGAGTTCGTGCTTGTTGTGAAGCTCCTCGAAAGAGGTAAACTTCCTAGTCACTGGGTGTACCAGATCACGGAGCTGAAAGATACCCGCCTGCGACCACCTGTGCACTCTTTCATAGGATAAACTGTCAAGAATATCTGGGTTAAATAATTTATTGAGAAGAGGGGGGCAGGGGGATGATAAGGGAAACTGTCTCAGACATTTCTGCCAGATAGTCAAAGTAAATAGCATGGGATCTAAACACAGACCCCTCAGTTCCGAAATTGATGAGTGTAAGTCTGACCATAATAGAGAACACAAATGTACTGGTTGGGTAACACTATGTTCAATTTCCGACCATCTACTGGATGCGAATCTTGCTGTCCAAGAGACGGTCGCCTTCAAATGAGTAGCTAGAAAATATTTAATAATGTCTGGGGCCCCTAGACCCCCACGGGAGCGTGGGGCAAAAACCACTGAGCTTGCTATCCTATGAGCTCTACCTTGCCATAGAAATCGCAGAAAGATCCGCTGGATGTGTTTAAGCTGAGTCATAGTAACATTAATAGGCAAGGTTTCGAAAAGATATAGCAGCTTAGGCAATATTGACATCTTAAGGACAGTCACCCTTCCCAAAAGAGACAGATGGAAATCCTCCCATGTACGTAGCAGACGGCCCACTGACAGGAATTCTACAGTTATAACGGATTCGACGATATAGAAAAGCTTTGGAACGGATAATTACAATGATACTGAGTCGAATTTGTGTAGGTCGCCTAGAAAGACGCTAAAGATACCGTTCCATCTCGAGTATCCTATCGTTCGAGTCACCAAAAACGGGGTGCGAGGGCACCCCCAGATCCCCGGGGTCTGTAATAATTTATAAAAGATCGATGAGTAAACTTCCGCTGGCAGAGAACCTGTCGTTCTAAGCGTAGGTCATCTACCAGCCTTTAACTTGTATCACAATGGGTTGGTCATGTAAACACAAGAGATAATACCAGTCTGAATGTGAGTAGTTAAAGCCTTGACTCCCCAGACAC
>BLSH010204016.1:286016-299691 GCA_018402905.1 Glandirana rugosa
TTTAGAAGATGATTGGGCAGGGATTAACTTTGTATGCAGTGGGAAGGCCGCGGTCTTAGTCCTTCTCCCTGCCGGAGTCAGAACTCTTAATTTGGTCCCAGGGGGGCGACCGAGGGTCCGGGATGCCAAACACCCCTCACTCACCAAACATTGCTGGCGGGATGGCTGCGGGATGGATCATCTGGGGTTCGGAGCTCTCCTTGGATGTTCCTCTCAGCACGCGCCGGGCCTGTCACGGTCTTCCTCTTCTACCTGCCAATCTTGGGCTCAAAATGTCTCATTGGCATCAGGGAACACTGCTGTGATGTAAGATGTTCTTTCCGGTTCTGTGCTGCGGCAGATGGCTTTGGATTCTATGTCTGATTCTCGGAGCTCTGTCAAGGTGCGTCCGTCCTCTCCAGGCTTCAGGCCACGCCCCCTGGTAAGAAGATTTTTGTCCCCGAGGAACAACGTTTGGCAGTAGTGGAACTATGCCACGACCACAAATTAGCAGGACATTTTGGTGGTCGCAAGACTGAAGATCTGCTTGCACGTTCCTTTTGGTGGCCTCTTGCTGACAAAGATTGCAGGAAATATGTCAGTGCCTGCCCCACCTGTGCTCGCAACAAGATCGACAGAACCAAGGCCTGGGGGCTATTGAATCCGCTTCCTATTCCTGAACCTGTCACAGGTTTCCATGGGCTTTATAGTTGAACCGCCCCCATCCATAGGATTCACCATCATCTTTGTAGTAGTAGATCGCCTCACTAAGATGGCACATTTCATCCCCATGAAATTGACCGCCTCCACGGGATCTCCACCAACATATTGTCTGATCGTGGAGTGCAGTTCACATCTCGGGTCTGGAAGGCCTTATGCTCGGTTTTGGGAATCAAATTGGCGTTCTCCTCCGCTTACCACCCACAGACCAACGGTCAGACGGAGAGAACGAACCAGACCCTAGAGCAATATCTCCGCTGCTATTTTATGTTCTCCCAGGACGATTGGGTCTCACTGCTACTGGTTGCCGAATTCACCTACAAAACACTGTTCACCTACCCACAAAGTGTGGTGCCCGCCGTACAGGACATTACAAGCTTTCTTGAGGAAAATAACAGCCTCCTGCAGGAGACATTATCCCGGACGCAGGGATGCAACAAGAGAGCTTTTGACAGAGGGAGACAAGGGGCGTTAGACCTGCAACTGGGCGATCAAGTCTGATAAGCAACCAAAAATTTGAAGCTATGTTGACCCTTAAGGAAACTTTTACTGAAATTCATCGGACCCTTCCCAGTAAAAAGGAAAATTAATAGTGTGGCGTATGAGCTGAATCTCCCCCTTCTCTTCGTGTGCACCCGGTGTTTCACGTTGCCTTACTTAAACCTGTGATCATGGACCACTTTCCGGGGAGGAGAACGGCTTCACCTGAACCAGTTATAGTTGATGGAGAGGAGGAGTATGAGGTTGAAGCCATCCTTGATTGCAGGGTAAGAGGGGGCTCGACTCAATTCCTGATCAAATGGAAAGGGTACGGACCCGAGGAGAGCTCTTGGGAACCCGAAGAACACATACACACCAAGAACTTGTCAGGTCTTTTTGGAGGAATAACCCAGCTAAAATGGCCCATTGGGGCATCTGGAGGCTGCCCCTTGGGGGGGCAATGTCAGAATCCACAATCTGAGATCCCGGCCGGAATGCCTGTGTGCAGGCGTGTGCGTAAGCACACGCGCATGTGGCAGATGCGCACACGGGTGTGCACGTGGCAGGTGCGCGCATGGGTGCGCACCGCCACTGGTGCGAGACAGCCTATTTGAATGGACAGCACCAGGGAACAAGTGCTGTCCATTCTACAGCATTCCTGAAAATGAATGGGATAGTAGTCCTGCAGTCTTGTGCCCCCCGAAGTGCCTGGCCAACTTGAGATCATGGCAGTGGTTAAGGATGGTTGGGCGTAGCTCCTGTGGAATGTAGACCGGTCATGGTACCACCACAGCCCGTCTTTTGATGTAAGTCCAGAATTCGGTGATATGGTGAGACCGGAGGTCTTCCTGTGTCAGTAGGAAGCTGTGGGCCGGCAAAATCGTATCTGGCGGGGAATGGTCTTCAGGAACATGGAACATACGGGATAAAGCATACGGCTTTACATGTAGTTGGAACCTTGAGAAAAAGAGTGCCCATCGTGCCTGACAGAGTTTCAGTCTCTTTGCAGTCCATAGGTACTCAAGGTTCTTGTGGTCCGTGAATACTAGGATAGGGTGTGAGGCCCCTTCCAAGAGGTACCTCCACACTTCCAAGGCAGATTTAATTGCCAGCAGCTCCCTGTCACCCACATCATAATTTCTTTCTGGTGGTGAAAGTTTCCTGGAGAAGAAGGCGATGGGATGTAGCGAGACTTTTGGACCTCGTCTCTGTGAAAGGACTGCTCCTACTGCTGTTTCTGAAGCATCCACTTCAAGGATATAGGGCAGAACAGGGTCCGGATGTTTCAGGACGGGGGCCAAGGTGAACAACTTTTTGAGCCTGGAAAAGGCTTCTTGAGCTTCAGGAGTCCAGCGGAAGTATACATCTTGCTTGGTAAGCTGGGTTATGGGGGAAATCACTGCCGAGAAGCCCTTTATGAATTTAAGATAGAAATTCGCAAAGCTCACGAAGCGCTGGACTCTTTTTTTGTCAACTGGGGCTGGCCAGTCCAGAATAGCCAAAACGTTCTGTGGATCCATGGAGATTCCTGAGGTAGTGATATAGAAGCCCAGAAAGGAAATGTTGGCACACTCAAAGGTGCACTTTTATGCCATGCTGACGGTGCTCTTCCAGAGATGGAGAGAAAATTAATATGTCATCTAAATAGACAACTATGAATTGGTCCAAGAAGTCCTGAAAGATATCGTTCACCAAGTGCTGGAACATAGCTGGGGCGTTACACAATCCAAACAGCATCACAAGATATTTGAAGTGACCGAACTGGGTGCGGAATGCTGTTTTCCACTCATCCCCTTCCCGGATGCGGATCAGGTTGTATGCCCCACGGAGGTCTAACTTGGTGAAGACTGTTGGTTTTCCGAGTCTCTGAAAAAGCTCTGGGATCAAAGGCAGAGGATACCGGTTTTTGACAGTGATCCGTTTAAGATCCATGTAATCTATACAGGGTCTCAGAGAGTGGTCCTTCTTTTCAACAAAGAAGATTCCCACCCCTGCGGGTGAGGTGGAAGGTCTGATGAACCCCTTTGCCAAGTTCACATCCAAGTATGCCTTGAGGGCTGCCAACTCTACTTCGGACAAGGGGAAGATCCGGCCGAAGGGAACCTCAGTCCCGGGTAAGAGATCAGTTGGGCAATCATAAGGTCTGTGCGGTGGGAGGACGTCAGCCCCCTTCTTGCTAAACATGTCCAGGAAGTCGTGGTAGGGTGCTGGGATGAGTAGGCGGGTTTCCTGGTCACTGTCACTATTCAGACCGAGCACAGATAGGGGAACTTCCCAGGGCTGCGACAGGCAGTGGTGGACACAGTAGGGGGAGCCGAAGCGGACCTCGCCAGTTGCCCAATTAATGGTAAGGTTGTAAGCCCAGAGCCAGGGGATGATGACCGGACAGAGTGGGGACGTCCAGTCGTAAAAGTTTCCGGTGACCTCCTTCCGTGGTGGCCAGCATAGGGATAGTCTCCTGGGTGATGGTGCCCGATTTAATGGCCGACCCGTCAGCAAGCCGGACTAACATGGGATGGTCCTTAGGTCAAAGGGGTATCTGGTGGTGCGCTGCAAAGGTGGCATCAACAAAACAGCTACATGCACCTGAGTCCAGGATGGCCTGTACTTGGATGTCCCCACCGGGGATCAGTAAGGAAATAGGAAGCAGGAGATGAACCTTATCATCAGGTAGGTACATCAGTCTTTCAAAAGGAAGGGGTGGGCCCTTGCTCGCTTTGGCGGGGCAGTTCCGAACCAGGTGCCCGAGACCTCCGCAGTACAGGCACAGATTCTGCGACATGAGTCATTGGTGCTCCTCAAGTCATTGGTGGGCGGGGGAGCCCAATTCATACAGGCTCCAGTGGGTCCGGGGGAACGGAGGAGGAGGCGGTGCCCAGGTTAGGACCAGGATAGCCGGGATCCCCAGGTGAGACGTGCGGGCCCTGTGGATCTCTCAGCTCTGCGTTCCCGCAGGCGGCGATCTATCTAGATGGCCAGACCGATCAGGGCGTTGAGGGATTATGGTACCACAACGCGGGCCAGCCCGTCTTTGAACGGCTCTGAGAGACCCAGCCGGAATTGATGGGGGAGGGCCGCATTGTTCCAGGCGGTGTCTGCGCACCAGCATCTGCACTCAGACACATAGTCTTTCGGCCGGCTGGCGGCCCTGCTGCAGGGCATGGAGAGCTGCTTCAGCCATAGCGGCCTGATGGGGGTCCTCGTAGAGTTGGGCCATTGCTAGGAAGAAGCGATCTAAACTAGTAGCCACTGGGGTCCTTTGCTGCAGAAGGCGGTGGGCCCAGGCCTGGGGTTCTTCCAGCAGGAGCGAGATCACTAGCCCCAATTTAGTGGCCTCTAAGGGGAAAGTCCATGGCTGGAGGGCAAAGTATAGCTTGCAGAAACTGTGGAAGGCCCGAAACTTCCTGGGGTCTCCTGCAAACCGCTTAGGCACCTTAGGGTCGGTGGGTAGGGCCACAATGGTGGCACAGAGAGCTCATGGACTGTTTCCTCCAGTCAGGTATATGCCTCTTGAAGACTTTTAATGGCTTGCGTAATTCCCACTAGGTGTCCACATAAGTCTTCCATGGGAGAGGTCCCCTGCGCAGACTCAGACATTGCTGTCTGTTACTGTCACGTACCTGATGGTCGAGTCCGACTTATGCAGGAGACAACCTCACTTATGGCCCTGATTTGAGAACACCTGATAGTGTAGACAGGGAGCTTGGGAGCACAGGGGAGCATGAGGGCTGGACTTGGTCACTGGTGGTGGGTGAAGGTCCGCTGGAGCTCGTGCTTGGAAGAAGCGTGGTGATGCGATCCGGGTTGGCAACATGCTGGCAGTGCAGTACAGAAGGATGAGACAGGCGGATGGTTGGGGTGCAGGCAGGGTCGGCAATGTGGGGACAGCAGATGTACACAGGATCAGGCAGGAGAATGGTCAGAGACAGGCCAGAGGTCGGGGCAGGCAGAAAGCAACAAGTCCAAGACAAAGCCGGGTCACAAACACAGGAAGTCTTGTTCAAATTAGATTCAGGGGCCATAGTACACCAGAATGCTGTAGAACGGACAGCACCCGCTGCAAGGTGCTGTCTGCTTAAATGGCTGTTCGCGCACGGCGTGCATGGGCGTGCGCAATCGTGCATGGGCGCACGCAATGCGCACATGCTTGCAACAAACTTGTTTTCCCAACAGACGCTCCCACCACCATGCTTTACTGTAGGCAAGACACACTTGTCTTTGTACTCCTCATCTGGTTGCCGCCACACACGCCATCTGAACCAAATAAGTTTATCTTGGTCTCATCTGACCACAGGACATGGTTCCAGTAATCCATGTGCTTAATCTTCTTGTCTTCAATATACTGTTTGCGGGCTTTCTTGTGTATCATCTTTAGAAGAGGCTTCCTTCTGGGATGACAGCCATGCAGACCAATTTGATTCAGCGTGCGATGTATGGTCTGAGCACTGGACAGGCTGACCCCCCCCCCCCTTCAACCAATGTAGCAATACTGGCAGCACTCATACTTCTATTTCCCAAAGACAACCTCTAGATATGATGCTGAGCAAGTGCACTCAACTTCTTTGGTCGACCATGTGGAGGCCTGTTCTGAGTGGATACGAAAAAACAGAGCTAAGGACAGGCTAGATGGGTTCATGTATAACAGTACATAGTACTATATTGCCTCTCACCACAGTTTGGTGTCCCTCTCTTTAACCAGACAACAGCATATGCAAAAAAGGGGGTGTGTTCTTTCGAGACCGAGAGAACCGAGCGGTTAATGAAGAAGGGAAGGGCAATACTACAAATCTTTATGAAAAAAGGTATTCCTTTAATAGGTAAATTCTACAATACAGTATGTGCACTACACGCAACAATAAATCCCGTAGACCAGAGTATCAATGGGCTGTCCTGGAACGACTATAGGTCCCCCAGACAGCATAACCAGACATACAAAGACACACACAGGGGGAGACATACAAAAGTAAAAAGTAAAAAAGAATGTCCGGACTTGTGGGGGGCAAAAAATCTAAATGTCACTGGACTGGACGATCACACCTGGATCAGTGTGTGTAGATGGTAGATGGGTGGCAGCCAGAATCAAAAGGTGGGCAGCAGTAGGCCAGTGCGGCTGTGTGGAACCTGTCCTGTTAAACCGCTGTATGGTCTTGGCCACCATGCTGCAGGTCAATTTCAGGGTCTTGGCAATCTTCTTATAGTCTAGGCCATCTTTATGTAGAGCAACAATTCTTTTTTGTCAGATCCTCAGAGAGATCTTTGCCATGAAGTGCCATGTTGAACTTCCAGTGACCAGTATGAGAAAGTGAGAGTGATAACACCAAATTTAGCACACCTGCTCCTCATTCACACCTGAGACCTTGTAACACTAACGAGTCACAAGACATTGGGGAGGGAAAATGGCTAATTGGGGCCAATTTTGGACATTTTCACTTAGGGGTGTACTCACTTTTATTGCCAGTGGTTTAGACATTAATGGCTGTGTGTTGAGTTATTTTGAGGGGACAGAACATTTACACTGTTATACAAGCTGTACGCTCACTACTTTACATTGTAGCAAAGTGTAATTTCTTCAGTGTTGTCACATGAAAAGATATAATAAAATATTTACAAAAATGTGAGTGGTGTACTCACTTTTGTGAGATATTGTATATATTCTTGCACTGCCTGCACTAACTGACTGTATACAGATCGCTCTATCTATCTATCTATCTATCTATCTATCTATCTATCTATCTATCTATCTATCTATCTATCTATTATATATTTCACTCTACAGGGCGGGCCATTTATATGGATACACCTTAATAAAATGGGAATGGTTGGTGATATTAACTTCCTGTTTGTGGCACATTAGTATATGTGAGGGGGAAACTTTTCAAGATGGGTGGTGACCATGGCGGCCATTTTGAATCCAACTTTTGTTTTTTCAATAGGAAGAGGGTCATGTGACACATCAAACTTATTGGGAATTTCACAAGAAAAACAATGATGTGCTTGGTTTTAACATAACTTTATTCTTTCATGAGTTATTTACACGTTTCTGACCACTTATAAAATGTGTTCAATGTGCTGCCCATTGTGTTGGATTGTCAATACAACCCTCTTCTCCCACTCTTCACACACCGATAGCAACACCACAGGAGAAATGCTAGCACAGGGTTTCAGTATCCGTAGTTTCAGGTGCTGCACATCTGGGGAGCTGGAGGAGCCGGAAGATAGCTCCCAACAGGTGGCTAATGTCCCAGACCATGTCTCTGTCCCTGATGGTGAGAGTGACCCGAATGTAGTCCCTGACTTAGAGGTCCAGAGAGGGGACTTCTGTACAGAACAACTACGGGATGTCACTCTCCTCAGAGCCAGAGAAAACGTGAAGGTGATGGATTGGGAGGTGTATTTTGCCTACCTGTTGTATCAGGTGGTGAAACATGGGGAGGACGAACTGGAACAGCTAGTGGTTGCCAAAACCTTCTGTCGGATAATGCTAGATCTGGCTCATGGTCATGTAATGGGGGGACATCTGGGTATGGAGAAAACCAGAGCGAGAACAACCCAGAGATTCTTCTGGTCGGGGTGGAATGCAGACGTCAAAGAATACTGTGAATCATGCCCGGAGTGTCAAATAACGACCCCGTCACCCCATTTCCATAGCCCCCTTGTCCCACTTCCCATAATTGAAGTGCCATTTGAGTGAATTGGCATGGATCTCGTTGGACCAGTAATAAAATCTGCCCGGGGACACCAGCACATCCTGGTGATCCTGGACTATGTGACCCGCTATCCTGAGACCCTACCCTTGCGGAATACCTCCACTAAGACTATCGCCAAGGAACTGGTGCAGGTGTTTAGTCGGGTGGGGATCCCTAAAGAAATCTTGATTTATCAGGGTATCCTGTTCATTTCCAGAGTGACCAGAGAATTGTGTAAGTTGTACAAAATCTCCCATTTCTGTACTTTTGTTTACCACCCTCAAACTGACGGTCTGGTGGAAAGGTTTAACAAGACCCTCAAGAGTATCCTAAAAAAGGTGGTAGATAAAGATGGGCAAAATTGGGATTTTTTGCTTCCATACCTCATGTTTGCCATATGAGAGGTTCCGCAGGCATCTACCTTTGAACTCTTGTATGGTAGACATCCCAGGGGGCTGCTAGATGTCCCAAAAGAGACGTGGGAAGGAGAGGCCACCCCATATAGAAGCATTATAGAGCATGTCTCCTTGATGCAGGATCAAATCACAGCTGTCCTGCCCCTGTATGGGAGCATATGGAGCAAGCCCAGGAAGCCCAGAGAAGGGTTTATAATCGGGGTGCCAAAACCCAAACATTCAACATAGCTGGTGCTAGTCCCCACGGCCAAAAGTAAATTCCTGGCAAAATGGGGAAGTAAAGTACAAAGTTTACCAGCCTGGGAAAAGGAAACCGGAGCAGATTTACCATGTTAATCTCCTAAAACCGGGGAGTGACAGGGAGAGTGACAGGGAGAGTGTGTTGGCAGTGCCCACTCCCAAAAAGACAGGTTACCCCTGACCCTGGATGTCCTCATAACCGAGTCCTTGTCCCTGACGCAACAAAATGACATTAATGAATTTATCAGAAAAAAATAGAGATTTTTTCTCTCCCCTACCGGACCGACCACAGTACTACAACATGGCATAATTACGGAACCAGGAGTCTGTGTAAATGTAAAACCCTACCAAATACCTGAGGCTAGACAAGTGGCGAGAGAAATAAAAACCAGGTTGGAGTTAGGCGTGATAGAGGAGTCCCACAGCGTCGGATCAAGCCCTATAGAACTGGTCCCAAAGCCCGATGGCACTATCTGGTTCTGTAATGATTTCAGGGAACTGAATGAAGTGTCTAAGTTTGATGCAAATATGATGCCGCGGGTTGACTCATGGAGAGGTTGGGAGGTGCCCGGTACATAACAATCCTATACCTAACTAAGGGATACTGGCAGAACCCCCTAACGAAGTCAGCAAAGGAAAAAATGGCCATCTCTACCCCCGAGGGGTCCTTCCAATACAAGCGAATGCCGTTTGGTCTACATGGGGTCCCTGCATCCTTTCAGAGGATGATGGACAAGACTTTGAGGCCGCATCGGCTCTATGCAGTGGCCTATCTGGATGATGTCGTCATCCGCATCCCAGATTGGGAATCACATCAGGCAGTGGTAGATTCACTGGGGGTAGCAGGTTTAACAGTCAACCTGAAAAAGTTTGCCATAGGTCTATAGGAGGCCAAATACCTTGGGTATGTTATTGGTTGGGGTCTGATTAAGCCCCAGACCAATAAGATCAGGGCCATTCAAAAAGGGCCCCAACCAGTGAACATGAAACAGGTTCGGGCCTTCCTGGGGATTACACGGTATTACCTATGCTTCATCCCCAACTTTGCCACCACTGCCGTCCCTCTGACCTATCTGACAAAGGGTAGAGCATCAGGAATGGTTAAGTGGAATCCTGACGCTGAGAAGGCCTTCCAGAAATTGAAGCAAGCCCTTTGTGTACAGCTGGTGCTCGTGGCCCCAGACTCCACAAAGGAGTTTTTGTGGTTCGACAATGGCATCATTTCAGAATTATGCCATTGTGGAGAAGAAGTGCCTGGCTATCCAGTGGGCCTTAGAGGCCCTAAAATACTACCTTCTGGGAAGGTCATTCGGTCTAGTCACCGACCATGCCCCCCTTAAGTGGATGTGTAACAACCAGGAGAAAAATAGCCGGGTGAATAGGTGGTTTCTGGCCCTACAGCCATTTAACCACTTGCCCACCGCCGACCGCAGTCTGACGGAGACAAGATGGCATGATATCTCTCGTGCACTCACTGGGTTCCGGGGGGGCCAGGGAGCGGGTAGGGCAGACTTGATCTCCGCCGGCTAACCACGATGGCCCCCCCCCTCAGTGAAAGAACGGAGGGCCGTGTAAGTAAACACAGATCTCCGTTCTGACAGAGGGAGAAGGGCTGTGATCACAGGCTTCCTGTATATGGAAGCCATGATCAGTCCCCTCCCCCTGCCAGGCCAGCCCACATACAGTTAGAACACATCCAGGGAACACAGTTAACCCTTAGGGCGACCCCTGCAGGTTAACCCCTTCACTACCAATGGCATTTACACAGTAATCAGTGCATTTTTATAGCACTGATCGCTGTATAAATGCCAATGGTCCCAAAAAACTGTCAAAATGGTCCAACATGTCCGCTGCAATATCGCAGTACCAATAAAAATCGCAGATCACCACCATTACTGGTAAAAAAACCAAAAAAACATAAATTAATTCTCATGGTTTGCAAACACGGCAACTTTTGCACACTCAAATCAATAAACGCTGATTGCGATTTTTTTTTTACCAAAAATATGAGGAAGAATATAAATCAGCCAAAAACAATGAAAAAAAAGTTTTTTTATTTTTTTTTTGGATTTGTATTTTAGCAAAAAGTAAGAAATTTGGGTTTTTTTGCAAAATTGTCGCTCTTCTTTTGTTTATAACGGTGATCAGCAATGACGCAAAGGGGATCAAATACCACCAAAAGAAAGCTCTATTTGTGGGAAAAAAAGGACGCAAATTTTGTTTGGGTACAACGTCTCATGTCCGCGCAATTGTAAGTTAAATTGACACAGTGCCAAATTGCAAAAAGTGCTCTGGTCCTAAAATGTGAAATCTTTCTGGGGCTGAAGTGGTTAAGTTCTCAGTGGAACACCTGGCTGGAAGGCTCCAAAATAATGCCGATGGTCTTTCCCTGGCCCACTGCATGGTCGGGACAGTTTCTCCGCCCAAGAGGCTTGAACAGAGGGAGGGATATGTGACGTTTTTCGAGGCACCACAATGGACGGGCGATACTTGTAGCCCCGCATGTGATCATTTTGAGGCGACTACGGAAGTCTGTCCTGGGTTTTGCCAGTCACCGTGGCAGAGCTAGTTCCAGCCCAGTCTTTTTGGTCCACTCAAACCACTCTCCACCGGCATTTAATGACCATGAAGAGAACCGAGGAGAGCTCTAACCTGGATCTCAGAGGGAGAAAGCTGAGAGAGCTCTGCGTGCTAATTTGGATTCTAAGAACAAGGTTTGCACTGCGCTTATGTTTTGTGGGTGTTGGGGACAGCCCCACACTGTATAGAGAGGAACCTGTTTGTTTAGTTTAGCGTCAGACGGCGAGGTTTTGTTTTCCGTTTTTGTTTGTGTTTTGAACTTGCAAACCTGAAATAATAAACCTGGCAAGCAGCCAGATTTTTAAGAAACTGTCCTCCCCGTCAAATGTCTGAAAAGTGATCCCCACAAGCTAATCTCCCACAGCAGGCATAAAAGGCTCATATAGGATTGCAACAAGAGGGTGCTCAGCTTAGGAATGACAAACCATACTTCACTTCACAATTCAAAGCCACACAAATCAGTAAAAGCTGTCTCTTGATTGGCTGCAGTACTGGTCTGGAGAGCTGTCTTCTGACTGGAAGTGGCACTGATGAACCAAGTGAAATATGGAAAATCTGATGGCTGAAAGCTGGATAGGAAACCTGGAGCTAGATCACACTCAATGAAAAAGGAGACATCCATGTGACCATTTATTCATTGAGGGAAAAAAACACATAGTAAAGAGAGGAAAAAGCACATCATATGATTAGCAAACCCCAAAGATAAAAGTCTAAGGGGTCAGATCGGGAGACCTTGGGGGCCATTCAACTGGCCCACGACGACCAATCCACTTTCCAGGAAACTGTTCATCTAGGAATGCTCGGACCTGACACCCATAATGTTTTTCCAGCAAGATGGTGCACCACCACATTATGGATGTCAGGTCCGAGCATTCCTAGATGAACAGTTTCCTGGAAAGTGGATTGGTCGTCGTGGGCCAGTTGAATGGCCCCCAAGGTCTCCCAATCTGGGGTCACCTGAAGGCAATTGTCTATGCTGTGAAGATACGAGATGTGTAGCACCTGAAACTACGGATACTGGAAGCCTGTGCTAGCATTTCTCCTGCAGTGTTGCTATCAGTGTGTGAAGAGTGGGAGAAGAGGGTTGCATTGACAATCCAACACAATGGGCAGCACATTGAACACATTTTATAAGTGGTCAGAAACTTGTAAATAACTCATGAAAGAATAAAGTTACGTTAAAACCAAGCACACCATTGTTTTTCTTGTGACATTCCCAATAAGTTTGATGTGTCACATGACCCTCTTCCTATTGAAAAAACAAAAGTTGGATTCAAAATGGCCAACTTCAAAATGGCCGCCATGGTCACCACCCATCTTGAAAAGTTTCCCCCCTCACATATACTAATGGGCCACAAACAGGAAGTTAATATCACCAACCATTCCCATTTTATTAAGGTGTATCCATATAAATGGCCCACCCTGTAGTGTGACTATAGTGTAGTTTGTCAGTATAGAGTGAGTATAGTGTAGTGTATCAGTATAGTGTGAATATAGTGTAATGTGTCAGTATAGTGTGAATATAGTGTAGTGTGTCAGTATAGTGTGAATATAGTGTAGTGTGTGAGTATAGTGTGAATACAGTGTAGTGTGTGAGTGTAGTGTCAGTGTTGTGTGTTAGTGTAAGTGCAGTGTTTAATACCGTATTAATATTTAGTGCTGTATACAGTGCTGTATACCCTTTTTTTATTGCTGTGGGGGTTTTTTTTGTCCCCTGCCTGCCCCCTTTTTTTAAATGACCAGCTGCAATTTTTCTGACTGTGTCACTGGTGTTCCTCCTTTCTTATTTTTAGTTATTACATTTTTTTAAATATATTTTTTACATTTCTGTTAGTCAATTTAAAATGCACCAAGCACAACTTTTCATTCAATAAAGTGCATTCAATCACACATTTTCCAATTTCTCTTAAATTTGGGTAACAAGCCCCCCTCCATCATGTCTGGGAGGCCAACAAGGAGAGGCAGACGTGGACTGGCTTGCTAAATCATCCTCATCCACCTCATCTTGATTGGCTGCAGTACTGATCTGGAGAGCCATACACAAGGGACACAATTCTTGTCCTCCTCACTCCTCATATTTCATGTCTATCCCTGCTATATCTCATGACCTTTCAACAGCCACCAATGACAGGAATGATGGTGTAGCAAAGAGTGCCACAGGTCCTTGCAACATGTCTGCCAGTCGCACACCTCCAGCTGTAGAGTATAGCATGCAAATTTCTCTGCCCCAGCTGCTGCATCGAAAAATACACTCCCTGTCACCCACATGTCCAGCTTGTCCAAATAAAGAAAGGTTGCAGGGAAAATTTAAATGTCATTTTTTTCTTAATAAATGTCAGTTTTGCTGCAGCAGGTTCTATACATGGTACAGGTGTGGCACTTTACAGACAGACTAAGGGGACATCCCAGGCACTATATTTGTAGGAATTTTTCTTTAGTAATGTTTCACTTTAAGCATTTTTTTGCATTGGTACATGGGCAGTACCGGGATCGGTGCAGGGATTTTGGTCTACTTAGGCGAAGGTGAATTTTGGTGCCCCCCCACCAACCGTCTGCCTGCTGCCCCCCCCCCCC
>BLSH010204036.1:11243-21583 GCA_018402905.1 Glandirana rugosa
ACCAAAAAAAATCTGCGTGTAATAACCTCGGCCTCCGAGATTAACCGAAGTTTTTTCCCACCCGAGCCCCACGTCTCGGGTGGGTGAACACTGTAATCGCTTAGTTGTAACCGATAACGGAAGGACGAAGAGGAAGACCGATTAGTCCTGTCCTTCACCCAGGATTCTGGCCTAACCGATCCCTACCCTAGCCCGCCCGTCGGCCCTACACTTACCCCAGCCCGTCCGCCAGCCCTGCACTTACCCCAGCCCGCCTGCCAGCCCCACACCTACCCCAGCCCGCTCGCCAGCCCTGCACTTACCCCATCCCGCTCCCCTGCCAGCCTCCAACTTACCCCATCCAGGTCGCGGGCGGCTTCACCTGACTTCTCCTCCTAGCCAATCCGGTCTTAGGACCCACTTCCTGTCCTGATTAGCCAGAAGGAGAAGCAGGAAGGCAATAGCCAATGTTGATTCGCTAATGTCACAAGTGGGTGGGCTCTGCACCCCGAGCCCACCCTTTTTTGAAGCCAATTAGAGCCTCCGGCTCCAATAATGTGCGTCTAAAAAAAACCAAAAACACATAGAGATCCATGCGTCTGACGCCCCGCATGCAGATTAAGGGGGCAGCTCTAATGGAGCAATCGCCGCTAGTAGTTTCTATAGGAAACCAGCGTGACAACTCCGGGATTCAGTTAGGATACAGGAAGAGGAGGTTGTCACCCTATAACAGGAGGTTCCCGAACAAGGACCTTCATGGCAGGATCACCAAAGATTATGTTTATAAAAAGCTGCACATTTTAAAATATTGAAAATGACTTTGAAAATGAAATTATAAAGTATTCTTTAACTTTATTTATGAAATGTTTGTGATTTGGGTTACATCTACCTCTCTTTTATCGCAGTGCGATATTTCTCCATCGCTATGCAAATAAATTCCTTCTAGCAAGCTGCGATCTCCTTCTGTATCGGTTGTCTTCTGAGATCCTGGAGACAAAAGGGAATTCTATAATAGGATTGGCCGGCAGCTGCTGGCTGACTATATTAGGAGACGATGTGAACTGTGAATCAGAGGCCGGGTCACCACGTCTGGGAAATGTTCCAAGCGCAGGCAGCAGAACGGCGAGGAGAGCGACTTCACTGAATAAACAGGGAGGCTCTGCAGGCTGTGTGAACGTTTAAAGCTTTGCTCAATCTGCTTACAATTTTCCCTTCCCTGGTTCCTCCCTTATCGACATGCAAATACAATCTTTAAATAAAACCTTTCCTTTTCAATATCTACCTTATTTTAAATGTTTTTTCTTATTTACGAATTTCTGAAATTTCTGAAATTTCTGAAATTCGGAAATAAGAAAGAACATTTGAAATAATAATAAATAAGTATTAAATTACAGGTATTGGAATTTCCTTGAAAGTTTGGCTTTTAGTGAACATAAATATGAAATTTATCACTGACAGCCATATTTTCAAGGAAATCCCAATAGTTATAATTTAATAGTTATTTATTAGTTAGTTACTATTTCAAATGTTCTTTGTTATTTTCAAATTTTTGGATTTTCGAATTTTCGGCTGTTCTGATTGCTGAATTTCCAAATTACCGCAATCGCCGAATTACAGCAATTCGGAAAAACGAATATTCGGAAATTTGGAATTTGTCCGAATTTCGCAAAATTCAGTAAAAACGAAATTCGGAACAAAATGAATTGCACAAGCCTAGCCTCTGTGCTTCCCTATGCAATGCAGGCAGATCATGGCTGGTGGAAGGGGCCTGTACATAGCTTTCTAAAAACGAAGGATGGGCTCGTGAGTGTTCGGATCGAACCCGCCAGGAAGCCGGCACTGCACACCGCCAATCATAGGCAGCTGCCAATCGGGAAATGCCTCACTGCCTATGATTGGCAGTTTGCAGTGATGGTTTCCTGGCGGGTTCGATCCGAACACTCCTGAGCCCATCATTACTTGAAAAAGTATTCATACCCCTTGAATTTCCCCACATTTTGTCATGTTACAACCAAAAATGTAAATGTATTTTATTGGGATTTTATGTGATGGACCGACACAAAGTGCCGCATAATTGTGAAGTGGAAGGAAAATGATAAATGATACAAATAAATCTGTGAAAAGTGTGGGGGGGCATTTGTATGGCGCCCCCCGGAGGCAATACTTTGTAGAACCGCATTTCTCTGCAATTACAGCTGCAAGTCTTTTTGGGGAAGTCTCTACCAGCTTTGCCCATCTAGAGAGGACATTTCTGCCCATTCTTCTTTGCAGAATCCCCCAAGCTCTGTCAGATTGGATGGAGAGCGTCTGTGATCAGTAATTTTCAAGTCTTGCCACAGATTCTCCATTGGATTTAGGTCTGGACTGTGACTGGGCCATTCTAACCCATGAATATGCTTTGATCTAAACCATTCCATTGTAGCTCTGGCTGGATGTTTAGGGTGGCTGTCCTGCTGGAAGGAGAACCTCTGCCCCGGTCTCAAGTCTTTTGCAGACTCTAAGAGGTTTTCTTCTAAGATTGCCCTGTATTTGGCTCCATCCATCTTCCCATCAACTCTGACCAGCTTCCCTGTCCCTGCTGAAGAAAAGCATCCCCACACCATGAAGCTGCCACCACCATGTTTCACGGTGGGGATGGAGTGTTCAGGGTGATGTGCAGTGTTAGTTTTCTGCCACACATAGCGTTTTACTTTTTAGGCCAAAAAGGTCAATGTTGGTCTCATCTGAGCAGAGCCCCTTCTTCCCCATGTTTGCTGTGTCGCCCACATGGCTTCTCGCAAACTGCAAACCGGACTTCTTATGGATTTCTTTCACCAATGGCTTTCTTCTTGCCGCTCTTCCATAAAGGGCAGATTTGTGGAGAGCGCGACTAATAGTTTTCCTGTGGACAGATTCTCCCACCTGAGCTGTGGATCTCTGCAGTTCCTCCAGAGTTACCATGGGCCTCTTGGCTGCTTCTCTGAACGCTCTCCTTGCCCAGCCGGTCAGTTTAGGTGGACAGCCATGTCTTGGTAGGTTTGCAGTTGTGCCATACT
This sequence comes from Glandirana rugosa, assembly GCA_018402905.1. Classification (NCBI taxonomy): domain Eukaryota; kingdom Metazoa; phylum Chordata; class Amphibia; order Anura; family Ranidae; genus Glandirana; species Glandirana rugosa. The sequence goes on from BLSH010204036.1 coordinate 14,258, forward strand.
CTTTCCATTTTCAGATGATGGATTGAACAGAGCTCCATGAGATGTTCAAAGCTTGAGAGATTTTTTTATAACCCAACCCTGCTTTATCCTTCTCCACAACTTTATCCCTGACCTGTCTGGTGTGTTCCTTGGCCTTCATGATGCTGTTTGTTCACTAAGGTTCTCTAACAAACCTCTGAGGGCTTCACGGAACAGCTGTATTTATACTGAGATTAAATGACACACAGGGGGACTCCATTTACAAATTAGGTGACTTCTGAAGCCAATTGGTTCCACTAGAATTTAGTTAGGGGTATCGGAGTAAAGGGGACGCCATACAAATGCCCCCCACACTTTTCACAGATTTATTTGTATCATTTATCATTTTCCTTCCTCTTCACAATTATGAGCCACTTTGTGTCGGTCCATCACATAAAGTCCCAATAAAATACATTTACATTTTTGGGTGTAACATGAGAAAATGTGGGAAATTTCAAGGGGTATGAATACTTTTTCCAGGCGCTGTAGAATAGCATAGAATGAATTTATCTGTCTTCTAAAATTCAAATAAATTAGAATTTCTAGTTTTCATTTTTTATTTTTCTATTTAATTTAATAATTTTCATAAAAAATTACAAAACAGAGCCTTCTGGGCCTTCCCAGGCTCAACTGCAATTTCGAATTTTGAATCAAAATTTAAAATTAAAATAACAAATATATGGAAAAAAAAACGAATATACGAAACAAATTCCGAAAACGAATGATCCTAACAAGGAATAAGGAAAGAAATCTCGAATTGCGATATGCAGTCGTTTCGTTTTAGAAACAAATGTCACCCCCTTCCTTCGAAATTGTTTATCACTGCAGCCAAAAATAAATCTCAATTTGTCCACCAAGCGCCAACTATTAGAAAATCCAACTTTCCAAAGATGGAAACTTGTAAAGGGAATTCTCCCGGGGAGGGGGGTCGGCTCCGGCTTGTGTTGAGTTGAGTTGCACTCTACAAGGGAGCTGAGCAGATGTTGTTTAGGAGACTAATTAGGTCACCCATTGGCGGCCAGGTAAACCGACACATTACCTCCCCCCTTCTTCAGACCTTGGAGCTCCCATGATCCTCTTATCTCCTTCTGTCAGATTAGCTGTAAACGAAGAGAATTGGGATTCCAGATCACAGGGAGACGCCATGGAGGGAGTCGAGTGGCCGGCAGCAACACAATTCAAGTAAGTTACATTGTAGATCTTTTCTTGAGTTACATCATAACCATCCATCCATGATGTCATAACTGTCCTTCCATCCAACCATTGATGTCTAAACTGTCCATTCAACCATCAATATCATAACCGTCCATCCAACCATCGATGTCACAGCCATCCATCCAACCATTGAAGTCATAACCGTCCATCCAACCATCGATGTCATAACCGTCCATCCATCTAACCATTGATGTCTGAACTGTCCATCCAACCATCGATGTCATAACTGTCCATCCAACCATCGATGTCATAACCATCCATCCATGATGTAATAACAGTCCTTCCATCCAACCATTGATGTCATAACCATCCATCCATGATGTCATAACCGTCCATCCAACCATCGATGTCATAACTGTCCATCCATCTAACCATTGATGTCTAAACTGTCCATCCAACCATCGATGTCATAACTGTCCATCCAACCATCAATGTCATAACCGTCCATCCATGATGTCATAACAGTCCTTCCATCCAACCATTGATGTCATAACAGTCCTTCCATCCAACCATCGATGTTTAAACTGTCCATTCAACCATCGATGTCATAACCGTCTATCCAACCATCGATGTCATAACCGTCCATCCAACCATCAATGTCATAATTGTCCATCCAACCATCGATGTCATAGTCATCTATCCATCCAGCCATCGATGTCATAACCGTCCATCCAACCATCGATGTCATAACTATCCATCCAACCACTGATGTCATAACCGTCCATTCCTCCAACCACTGATGTCATAACAGTCCATCCAACCATCAAAGTCATAACCGTCCATCCATCCAACCTTTGATGTCATAACCATCCGTCCAACCATCGAAGTCATAACCGTCCATCCAACCATTGATGTCATAACCGTCCATCCAACCATCAAAGTCATAACCGTCCATCCATCCAACCTTTGATGTCATAACCGTCCATCCAACCATCTAAGTCATAACCGTCCATCCATCCATCAAAGTCATAACCGTCCATCCATCCAACCTTTGATGTCATAACCGTCCATCCAACCATCAAAGTCATAACCGTCCATTCATCCAACCATTGATGTCATAACCGTCCTTCCAATCATCAAAGTCATAACCGTCCATCCATCCAACCTTTGATGTCATAACCGTCCATCAAACCATCAAAGTCATAACCGTCCATTCATCCAACCATTGATGTCATAACCATCCATCCAACCATCAATGTCATAACCGTTCATCCATCCAACCATTATTGTGATAACTGTCCATCCATCCAACCAGTGATGTCATAACCGTCCATCCATCAAACTATTGATGTCATAACCGTCCATCCAACCATCAATGGCATAACTGTGCATCCAACCATCGATGCCATAACTGTGCATCCAACCATCAATGCCATAACTGTCCATCCATCCAACCAGTGATGTCATAACCGTTCATCCATCCAGCTAACCATAGATTTGCTAACCGTCCATCCATCCAACCATCGATGTAATAACCGTCCATCCAACCATTGATGTCATAAACTGTCCATCCAACTGTCAATCTCGTTGTCGTGTCCTTCTGATGGTTTGGGGGGTTTCATTGGTTGAATATAGAAATATCCTTTTCTGCAGGACATGGACTTCTTTCCTAAACTGGGAAGCGGATTCTTCAAATGAGGGTCAAAGAAGTGCAAGGAGCAACTCTTGCGTGAACATCTCCCTCAAAATGGCCAAATGTATGCAAGTTACCGTATCTGTGGTGTGTAGAATATCATGTTATAGTGGGATTCTGCATCTGATGCATAAGGCCTCGCCAGGGGGCAGTAAAGTCAGGAGGTTGCTCTGCGGTTCTACTGCCACTCGGCCCCCCATCTAAAGTCCGCCATACAGCCGGTGGCTAGTGGCATGCCGTAGCCGTATTGCCTATGCAACACATTTTTTCACTTTGAGTTAACAGGCGGCACTGCCTGTCCTACAGCACTGTGGCTCAGTGGTTGGTACTTCTGCCTTGCAGGACTGGGGTCCTCATTGGATATCCCCACCAGGACAATATCTGCATGGAGTTTGCATGGTCTCACTGTGCTTGTATGGGTTTCCTTTGGTTGCTCTGGTTTCCTCCCACAGTGGTTGCCAACTTATGAGCTAAAGGGAGCCTCGAATGTGGCCCTTCACATCACCAAAGGGCCACACATAATGTTTAATGTATGTAAGAGAGGACAGTCAGAGACTGCAGAGGAAATGAGGGTCAGAGAGTGAAATGAGGGTCAGAGAGTGAGAACCGGATACATTGTTGGTGGGCAGATGATGCAGAAGACGAAGGAAGATGTTACATAAGGCCGATGGAGATCTATGCTATTCCCTTCATCAATGTTCCCACCACAGACTGCTGAGGTCTGAGGGCCGCACGTCATACACCAAAGGGCCCCGTGCCACCCTCGGGCCACAGGCTGGGCACCAGGGATCCAAAGAGGTTATTTAGTTCCCCCCATAAATTGGCCCTAGGATATGTGAGATACAGACCTTAGATTGTAAGCTCCTAAGAGCAGGGACTGATGTGAATGTATAATATGTAAAGCGCGGCGTAAATACCTGGAATAATAATCATGGTGTCAGGAGTGTTGTAAATTCATATTATTTGGGGGCGTCGGTGATAAGCGTTTACTAAAACTTTATAGGGAATAATAATAATCATAATAATAATATTAATAATATGAATAATAATATTGCTAATAATAATTAAAATAGTAATAATAACATTGATAATAATACAAATGATTATAATAGTAGTAGTAGTAATTCTAATATTATTATTACTATTATTATCATTTGTATCATTATCATTGTTGTTGTTATTATTATTATTATTATTAACAATGATAATAATGGTAATAATAATAATAACAATGATAATAATAAGAATATTAAATAATAATAATAAAAAATTATGATGATGATATGAATAATAATACAACTAATATTGATGATAGTACTAATAATTGGAATAATAATACAAATAGTAATAGTAAATAATAAAGTGTAAATTGACAGCGCTGTATAAGTACCTGAAATATATAAAATAAAATAATGTAATAATAAATAATAATGATAATTATAATAGTAATAATAGTATGAATAATAATACAAATAATAATGATAATACTAAATTAATACAAATAATAGTAGTAGTAGTAGTAGTAGTAGTAGTAGTAGTAGTAATAATAATAATAATAGTATGAATAATAATACAAATATAACAATATTGATAATAATAAATTAATACAAATAGTAGTAGTAATAATAATAATAGTATGAATAATAATACAAATAATATTGATAATAATAAATTAATACAAATAGTAGTAGTAATAGCAATAATAATAATAATAATAATAGTATGAATAATAATACAAATATAATAATATTGATAGTAATAAATGAATACAAATAGTAGTAGTAATAATAATAGTAATCATATGAATATTAATACAAATAATAATATTAAAAATAATAATATTAAACATAATAATATTAATAATAATAGTATATTTTATTGTTCTTAATTTTCTTATATTACAAAGTAGCAAAGTGTGTAAAAGTTGTTTTTTTCTCTGTGTTCTTCCCATCAAGGAGGTTTTAATCTGTTTATTTTTTGCCATTCCTGCCCCCCCTCCTTCATTGAATTTTGAAAATAATAAATTTCCTTCCATTTTTATTGCAGGAGCCCTCAGCCCTGATGCAAGCAGAGGGCGGGCTCTTGGGAGGAGTTACGCAAATATCAAAATGCCTTGATGATTGGGCGTCAGTCCGGAGGAGTGGGCGGTCCTAGACTGACTGTACTTGCATAGGTAACACCCACATGTCATGCTGAGCCCCTCCAGGGTTGAAAGAACTGAAATCCAATGGGAAAGGGGCGGGGCCAGGGACAGTCAAGCCTGGGAAGAAAGATCTAGAGGATGCTGGGCGTCCTCCAGGCAGGAAATAAGGCTTCCACTTCTAATGCACACTGTGAGAAGCTCACAGTGTGCAGTGAAATCAGAGGAAGCCATTTCAGTCCAGGAGAGGAGGAACTGGGTGTAGAGCTTCCATACACTTTATATATAGTTGCTGTGTTGTATAATTCTTTGTATACAAGTGACAATACTGCAATACTACAATGATTATAAAATACTATAACAATAAAAATAATGTGAATTAATAACAATGCAAAAAATAATGCAAAAAGAAATAATATGAAAAAATGCAACAGTATAATAATAATAATGTGAAAAATAATAATGCAAAATAATAGTAATGCGAAAAATAATAATAATGGGAAACAATAATAATGCAAAAAATAATAATGCAAAATAATGCGCTATACTATAATTCAATACTATAATAATAATAATGCAAAAAATAATAATAATGCGAAAAATAATAATGGGAAAAAATAATGCAAAAAATAATAATGCAAGATAATGCGCTACACTATAATGCAATACTATAATAATGATAATGCAAAAAATAATAATGCAAAATAATAATAATGCGAAATAATAGTAATGTGAAAAATAATAATGCAAAAAAAAAAGCAAAAAATAATAATGCGAAATAATAATAATAATAATGTGAAAAATAATAATGCAAAATAATGCGCTACACTATAATGCAATACTATAATAATAATAATGTGTAATAATAATAATGCAAAAAATAATAATGCAAAATAATAATAATAATTTGAAAAATAATAATGCAAAAAAATGCGAAAAATAATAATGAAAAGTAATAATAATGTGAAAAATAATAATGAAAACCAATAATAATAATATGAAAAATATTATTGCAAAATAATGTGCTATACTATAATAATAATAATGTGAAAAATAATAATGGGAAAAAAGAATGCAAAAAGGAATAATGTGAAATAATCAAAATGCAAATAATGCGAAATGATAATAATAATGCGAAAAATAATAAGGCGCTATACTATAATGCAATACTATAATAATAATAATATTAATAATAATAATTTTAATGCAAAATAATAATACAATGAAAAATAATCATTCTAAAAATAATTATGCAAAAAAATAATAATACAAAATAATGCACTATACTATAATGTAATAATAATAATAATGCAATATTGTAATGATTTCTCTGATCAGGTATTGGAAGATGTTCCATCTCTTCTCACATTGCTGGCACTGTATACAGAAGAAGCAAGAACCAATCAGGTGAGGCCAGCACCAGGATATGATCCGCCTTTTATAGAGGAAATAAATCGCCCTCATTACAAAACGTTCCTCTGTGACCCCATCTGGGACTCCTAAAACCCATACCCTGCCCATGGGGTCTCCTGAGCGTGCCTTGGGGTCCATGACAAAATGACTGGCCATGATCATGACTTCCATGCCCATAAATACAGAGATGGCTTCAGGCAGGGGCAGTCAACTTTCTTGATTTAGGAGGCCTCAAGTGTGGCCCCTGACACCACCAAAGGGCCACACATTTTCATTCGATGAAGAGTGTACCTGTCCGCATTTTTCTATTTTTTACATTTTGTCCCACTTTAACCGGTTCTTTAGACCCAGGGTGGTGGGAAGGACTGCCCAGTCATGTGGGCAAATATTGGGTTGTCACCAGAACAGGAGCAGAGGGGGAAATCTTCCAACGGGGACACTAGTTCAGAGATTCCCTCACTTTGGGGGGATTTCCTCTCACTTCCTGTTTTGGCTGTGGGACAGGAAGTGAAGGGAAATACCCCCCCAAAGGTGACACATGGTCGTTTTGGTTGGTAACTGATAGCTGTGAGTGATGATCACCAATAGGAATCCATGATGAATGCTCTGATCCATAGGATGAGTTCTATATAATGGGGTGACTTTGTCTTGCAGGAATGTGACGATCCTCTTCATGGGGCTGGAAGGTGCTGGGAAAACTTCGGTGATCAGAGTCATCAAGAGAGGTAAGAATATAGAATTCTCCAATCAGAGAAGAGCTCACCTTTCCCGAAAATCCATTTTGCATTGTATGATATTTTTGTGTCTGGTGTCAGGGATGGTAGGTATGTACCATGCCGGGACTGGGGGGGGGGGGCAGGAAGAGCAGTTACCTTGGGTTCAGTGTGTCTGTGTGTAAAGGGGGGGA
>BLSH010204036.1:22491-33729 GCA_018402905.1 Glandirana rugosa
TTCTACTGAAATTCGGGTTAAGGTCCTATTTACAAAAAATTTCCAGGGGACCGGTCATCTGTTTTATGTTGCGTTGGGGTACTGTAGGGGACAGCTCCAGATTGAAGGTGTGTATTTTGTCTACTGGCCAGGGGACCTTTAAAAAACATTTATCCTGGAATTGGGCTTAAAGTCATCTTGAAGGACAAACAACTTCATCTGAGTTTTGAGATATCGGCTTTGCGGTCCAAAAACCTGAATTTTCTTGTTTTCCTTTCTAGTTTACCCATCTCAGGTCTTTCCTTCTTCTGATCCTCTGAAAACTCGCCTTCGACTTGACCACTTTGATCTCACTCTTCTCGAGCTGCCCAGTGGACAGAAGGCGAGAGCCAACTGGAGATTATATTACCCCCAAGCCCATGCGTTTGTCCTATTAGTGGATTCTAGTGACCCGGGGAGCTTACAGGAAGTGGCGAGTATCCTCCCCTGTATCCTCAAACACCCGAAAGTGTCTGGGAAGCCGCTTTTAATGTAAGTTTTTTTTAATGTAGTACCGCTGTTATATATTATGTACACTGTAAGAGCAAAATATTGTGGACACCTGACCATCACACCCTATATGAGCTTGTTGGATAACCCATTCCAAATATTTGGCCATTAATATGGAGTTGGTCCCTCTTTGTGGCTATAAGATCTTCCATCCATTCTTATGGGAAGGCTCCCCACAAGATTCTCGGGGAGGGGGGGGGTCTGTGGCAAGGTCAGGTACTGATGTTGGATGAGAAGATCTGTCTCACATTTAGCGTTAATCCCAAAGCTGTTCAGTAGAGTTGGGATAAGGGTCCCTCCACACCAAACTGTATAAACCATGTCTTTATGGAGGTGTATTTGTACTCAAGGGCAAAGTCATGATGGAACATAAAAGGGTGTTCAGTAGGATTGAGGCCCAAAAGGTGTTTAGTAGGTTTGAGCTCCAAAGATGTTCAGTAGGGCTGAGGTCCAAAGGTGTTAAGTAAGGCTGAGGTCCAAAGGTATTTAGTAGGTTTGAGCTCCAAAGATGTTCAGTAGAGTTGAGATCCAAAGGTGTTCAGTAGGGTTGAGGTCCAAAGGGGTTTAATAGGACCAAGGTCCAAAGGTGTTCAGTAGGGGTGAAGGTCCAAAGGCGTTCAGTAGGGTTGAGGTCCAAAGGTTTTTATTAGGGTTAAGATCCAAAGATGTTCAGTAGGGTTGAGGTCCAAAGGTGTTCAATAGCGTTGAGGTCCAAAAGTGTTCAGTAGGGTTGAGGTCCAAAGGGGTTTAATAGGACCAGGGTCCATAGATGTTCAGTGGAGCGAAGGTCCAAAGGTGTTCAGTAGGGTTGAGATACAAAGGTATTCAGTAGGGTTGAGATACAAAGGTGTTCTGTAGGGTTGAGGTCCAAAGGTGTTCAGTAGGGGTGAAGGTCCAAAGGTGTTCAGTAGGGTTGAGGTCCAAAGGTGTTCAGTAGGGTTGAGGTCCAAAGGCAATAGGGTTGAGGTCCAAAAGTGTTCAGTAGGGTTGAGGTCCCAAGGGGTTTAATAGAACCAAGGTCCAAAGTTGTTCAGTGGGGTGAAGGTCCAAAGGTGTTCAGTAGGCTTGAGGTCCAAAGGTGTTCAGTAGGGTTGAGGTCCAAAGGTGTTCAGTAGTGTTGAGGCCCTATGATGCTCAGTAGGGTTGAGGTGAGGTCCTTAGATGTTCAGTAGGGTTAAGATCCAAAGATGTTCAGTAGGGTTGAGGTCCAAAGATGTTCAGTAGGGTTGAGGTCCTCAGATGTTCAGTAGGGTTAAGATTCAAAGATGTTCAGTAGGGCTGGGGTCAAAAGGTGTTCAGTAGGGTTGAGGTCCTATGATGCTCAGTAGGGTTGAGATCCTTAGATGTTCAGTAGGGTTAAGATCCAAAGATGTTCAGTAGGGTTGAGGGCCTCAGATGTTCAGTAGGGTTAAGATCCAAAGATGTTCAGTAGGGCTGAGGTCCAAAGTTGTTCAGTAGGGTTGAGGTCAGGGCTCTGAGTGTGCAGGACACTTGAGCTCCTCCACACCAAACTGGTCACACCATTTATGGAGCTGGCCTTGTACACCGGAGGGGGGCACAGTCATGCTGGACCAGAAAAGGGTCTTCATCAAACTGTTACCACAAGGTTGGAATTGTCTCCAATGTCTTTGCATGCTATAGCAGAGGGGTAGAACAAGGGTCGGCAACCCATTTTCTTTTTTTTTTTTTGCAGATTCGCTAATAAACAGGACAGAGCCTACACGCTTCTACCCAGTGAGATCATTGAACTGCTGTCCCTGGAAAAACTGGCGAATGAGAATAAGACGCTTTGCAGAATTGTACGTCCATTTTTATATTATTGGAAGTAGTCGGTCATGCAGGAATCAAGTGCTTAATGGCTATGCTGGGGCCGCGTTTCAAGGGCTTGTGGAATTTTAAACTCAAGGACCACTCAACAATAAGTGGTAGCCTAGTGCCAGGATCAAAAAGACTGAGCACCTTATATAGAAGGAGTTCACTTTACTTAACCCTTTTGGGTCGATTTGTGCATTTTTTGAACACAAAACCATTTTAGACCTGATGGTTAGAGTTACACTTTTTTTAGTTTTGTTAACTAAAACTTTATTGATATCACATAGAGACCAAACGTCCCCTGTCTGATACAAAGTTTTTGTGACTGGTTAGCGTTGTTGAAGCTAATCGTGAGAAGATCAAGCTCCATTCGTTTTTTTCTCCGACCACAGCAGCCAAGGGAAGTGACAGCCAAATACGAAAGTAATAAATGTTGTTTTTGGGTTCTTACTGGGTAGGGGAGATCTGTAAATGGATGTTCGCTGGTCTCCCACCCCTCTGCCTGGAGGTGCCCGCCATGGGGTTCCCAGGTTCTGTTCTCCCAGCTGCTGGGTCAGGAACTCCAATGTCAGTTGCCACCAGATAGAGGGAAGGGAGGTCAGCAAACCTGTGTTCGCTGATTTCCTCTACCCAGGAAGAAACCCGAGCCTGGAAAAAAAAGTAGAACAGAAGAACATACAGTATCTCACAAAAGTAAGTACACCCCTCCCATTTATTATTCTATCTTTTCATGTGACAACACTGAAGAAATGACACTTTGCTACAATGTAAAGTAGTGAGGGTACAGCTTGTATAACAGTGTAAATTTACTGTCCCCTCAAAATAACTCAACACACAGCCATTAATGTCTAAACCACTGGCAACAGAAGTAAGTACACCCCTAAGTGAAAATGTCCAAATTGGGCCCAAAGTGTCAATATTTTGTGTGGCCGCCATTATTTTCCAGCACTGCCTTAACCCTCTTGGGCATGGAGTTCACCAGAGCTTCACAGGTTGGCACTGGAGTCCTCTTCCCCTCCTCCATGATGACATCACGGAGCTGGTGGATGTTAGAGACCTTGCGCTCCTCCACCTTCCATTTGAGGATGCCCCACAGATGCTCAATAGGGTTTAGGTCTGGAGATGCTTGGCCAGTCCACCACCTTTACCCTCAGCTTCTTTAGCAAGGCAGTGGTCGTCTTGGAGGTGTGTTTGGGGTCGTTATGTTGGAATACTGCCCTGCAGCCCAGTCTCCGAAAGGAGGGGATCATGTTCTGCTTCAGTTGGCATTCATGGTTCCCTCAATGAACTGTAGCTCCCCAGTGTCGGCAGCACTCATGCAGCCCCAGACCATGACACTCCCACCACCATGCTTGACTGTAGGCAAGGCACACTTGTCTTTGTACTCCTCACCTGGTTGCCACCACACACGCTTGGCACCATCTGAACCAAATATGTTTGTCTTGGTCTCATCAGACCACAGGGCACGGTTCCAGTAATCCATTTCCTTAGTCTGCTTGTCTTCAGCAAACTGTTTGCAGGCTTTCTTGTGCATCATCTTTAGAAGAGGCTTCCTTCTGGGACGACAGCCATGCAGACCAATTTGATGGTTGAGTTATTTTGAGGGGACAGCAAATTTACACTGTTATACAAGCTGTACACTCACTACTTTACATTGTAGCAAAGTGCCATTTCTTCAGTGTTGTCACATGAAAAGATAGAATAAAATAGTTACAAAAGTGTGAGGGATGTACTTACTTTTGTGAGATACTGTATATGTGTTTGTGAACATTTAAAAACCTGAAATAAATAGCTTTAAATAATAGAAGCCCACTAACAGATAATCTCCTATGCCTTAATTTGACAGGAACCGTGCTCCGCAACTACAGACCTCCGTTCCCATTACGACTGGATGATTCTGAAGGGACTGCGGTGGATTCTAAAGGCTGTAACCCTCAGCCACCCTATGCTCAACACTAGCGTATTACAGGAGGCCACAGAACAAAAAGAAAGTATACATCACAGAACCGCTGTAAAACCATGGAATATCAGGTACTAATTTAAAAAAAATTCAAGGGAGGAAGAAGAGTGCTATCAAAATCTGCCAGTAGATAGTATGGGGTCCAAGGATCCTAGATTTTAGGAAATCTTTTGTTTTCAAGTTTGTTCACCATACAACACAGATATGTTATCTGTATTCAAATAAGCAAAGCAGTACTCCTCTTAATTAAAATTACAATACAATGGAAACCTCTGGCGTGACAAAAAGCAAGCCCGTTTTATGGAAGAGATGGATAGAAGACCTATTCCTGATGGCCCGCACAACGTCCATGGAAAGAGGAGCCATCTCCTTGGGATGATGAAGGCGAAAAGTGGGTAGCATAACGCTGAGATGAAGGATGATACTATCTAATGAAAAAACTAGGATGGGCTCATAGAACCACCTTGTCCCTGTGGAGAAAGTAGAAAGGTCACGAAAGGTACCTTACTCATGGGTTCAAGTGGAGGACCCTGAAGGATGGATAGACCCTGAATATCAATCCATGGAGATATTGCAAGCTTGGTAGGTGGGGCAATATGAGTAGACAGGTCAAGTGGTCCTCAAGTGGAGGTCCCTCAAAGAGGAATAGAACCTAAATATGGGCCCACTTAAAACTCATAGTAAGCTTGACATGTGGGGCAATGTAAGGAGCAAGCTGTACACAGGTCAAGTGGCCCTCAAGTGGCAGACTGTCACGTACCTGGTGGATGAGTCTGACTTATGCAGTGGGTAACCTCCCTTACTATCCTGACTCAGGAACCCCTGGTGGAATAGACAGGTGGCTCGGGAGTGCAGGATGGCACAAGGGTCGGACTGGGTCACTGGTGTTGGTAGGTAGTCCATTGGTGCACTCGTGCACGAGAAGCGTGGTCGTACAGGCTGGGTCGTGAAGCAGGCTGGCGGTGCAGTACAAGAGGAGCAGGCAGACGGGTGGTCGGGTACAGGCAGAGTCGTCACCAGGCAGGCAGCAGAAGTACAGAAGGGCTAGGCAGAAGAGAGGTCGTAGGCAATCCAGGGGTCGGTGCAGGCAGAAATCAGCAAAGTCAGGCAGGCTGGGTCTCAGGAACAGAGAATCAGAGTACAGGTCACTCAGAAACACACACCAAACGCTGTAGAACAGACAGCACTTGCTGCAAGGTGCACTCTGTTCAAACAGAGCCACCTGGCGCCGTTTCCGGCGCGTGCGTGCGCGCAAACGCGCACAAGCGCCAAAAAAGCACAGAAAGTTGCAAAGAGTCTTCTTGGCACCTGTCTTTTTCTAACACAGACCCTCAAGGATGAATAAAACAAGATTATGGACCCATGGAGGCATAGCAAGTGTAAGAGGTGGAGCAATGTGAGTAGCAACCTGTACACAGGTCAAGTTATTCTCAAGTGGAGGTCACTCAAGGAGGCAAATAACCGGAATATGGGCCCATACAGACATAGCAAGCTTGACCGGTGGGGCAATGTGAGTTGCAACCTAGACACAGGTCAAGTGGTTCTCAAGTGGTGGATCGTGAAGAATGGATAGAACCGGAATATGGGTCAGTTAAGACATAGCATGCTTGACTGGTGGGGCAATGTGAGCAGCAACCTGTGCACAGGTCAAATGGTCCTCAAGTGGAGAACCCTCAAGGAGGAATAGAATCTGAATATGGGCCCACAGAGACAGAACAAGCTTGACAGGGGGGGGGCAATCTGACAAGCAACCTGTACATGGGTCAAGTGGTCCCCAAGTGGAGGACCCTCACATAGGAATAGAACCTGAATATGGGCCCATAGAGACATAACAAGCTTGACAGGTGGGGCAATCTGACAAGCAACCTGTACATGGGTCAAGTGGTCCTCAAGTGGAGGACCCTCACGTAGGGATAGAGCCTGAATATGGGCCCATACAGACATAGCAAGCCTGACAGGTAGGATGATCTGAGAAGCAACCTGTACACAGGTCAAGTGGTCCTCAAGTGGAGGATCCTGAAGGATAGATAGAGCCCGATTATGGGCCCATGAAGGCCTAGCAAGCTTGAAAGGTGGAGCAAGGACATTGAAGCAGAATTGGAAGAGCCAAGATCTAACCCTTGGTGGTACTCAATGCTGTATTTGCTGGGGGAGAATTAACCTACCCTTTGTCCAGGGAAGCTTTGCACTCTTCCACTTACACCTACCGATCCACCATCAATAGAGCATTGGGGTGGGCCTTCAGGTACAAGATCCTGACACAGAACACTTGCCCACCTTACTGCAGACTGGGTCACCCACATACAGGTGAAAATTGGTTCTCCAGTTTTTTGTCCACTGAGTCTTTAAAGAACACAAAGTTGTGAAAAGAACCAAAGCCTTGTTAAGCTGAGATACAGGTGGGTCCACTGATGATGGTCCTGTCCTCCTCTACTCCAATTCCTCAGAGAATGGGAAGCTAAGCCAGACTTGCAGGGGAGTGTAGACAGTAAGAGGAGACTTGTAAGTTGCATGGTCTCCAACTTTCTAGAAGTTGGGAGTCTATCCAAGAGTGGTGGTTTTAAACTTGTCTGGCCTCCAACTCTCTAGATGTAGGGCATCTACCCAGAGTTGTCCTGTATCCCCCAATAAACACAGGGGGAACTTTATTCTTTCACATGATCATTTACTCTTGATAATTGTCTTGTTTTCCCCCAATCTGTATCACATGTGCCCTTTGGAAAGCTAGGACATCCAATGCCTGTGTCAATCTTTGTTGTATGAACCTGGAAGTGCTCAGCTATGAGCACTTCAGGGTTAAGTGCTGTAAAACACTGGTCAGTCTTGCCGGGGAAAAAGCAGATTGGGTGCAATTTCTGCTCGATGAGCATCAACATTTAACTGAGTGCTGGGGTGACATTAGGGGTCTAAGAGACCCTTGATATCTTCCTAAAGAGAACCTGTCACCTGCACTGTACTATCACATAGAGATTTTTTTAGCACCCTTGTGATAGCAATAAAATAAAAAGCTAAAGGGCTTAAAGCTCAGGACTGCAGACATAGTGGGCAATTAAGTCCTAAATACCGGATACTGTAGCATTACTAATTATATCAATGTAAACAGTGACCACTAGAGAGAATGTTTGCTCTTTGCAACCACCCCTAAGAGGAAAAAAGAGTAATTGAATATTATTATGGGACATAACTACCAAAATGTAGACATCACGGGACACCCTATTTCAACACAAGTTTTGTTTTGCAGCGATCTGCCAAAATGGAAGGTGACTGATGAGGAAATCACCAACCTTGTAGAGTACAAACCATTCCCGTGTGGCAAAAAAAGAGCCCTGAAGCCCATACAGAATATACTGACACAGGTAATATTTAGCTACAAAATATATATTACTTGTCACCATTATATGAACAGAAAATATCTTCTAGTAGTTTAGATCAGTGGTCTCCAAACTGCAGCCTGCAAGCCAGATGAGGCCCTCTGCTTGCCTATATGGGGCGCTATTCCTCCTACTGATACCAATGATGGGGCGCTATTCCTCCCACTGATACCAATGATGGGGCGCTATTCCTCCCACTGATACCAATGATGGGGCACTATTCCCCCCACTGATACCAATAATGGGGCACTATTCCTCCTACTGATACCAATGATGGGGAGCTATTCCTCCCACTGATACCAATGATGGGGCGCTATTCCTCCTACTGATACCAATGATGGGGCGCTATTCCTCCCACTGATACCAATGATGGGGCGCTATTTCTCCCACTGATACCAATGATGGGGCACTATTCCTCCTACTGATACCAATGATGGGGAGCTATTCCTCCTACTGATACCAATGATGGGGCGCTATTCCTCCTACTGATACCAATGATGGGGCGCTATTCCTCCTACTGATACCAAAGATGGGCATTATTCCTCCTACTATTCCTCCTACTGATACCAATGATGGGTATTATTCCTCCTACTGATACCAATGATGGGGCGCTATTCCTCCCACTGATACGAAATGATGGGGCGCTATTCCTCCTACTGATACCAATGATGGGCATTATTCCTCCCACTGATACCAATGATGGGGCGCTATACCTCCCACTGATACCAATGATGGGGTACTATTCCTCCCACTGATACCAATGATGGGGCACTATTCCTCCCACTGATACCAATGATGGGGCACTGTTCCTCCCACTGATACCAATGACGGGGCACTATACCTCCCACTGATATCAATGATGGGGTACTATTCCCCCCACTGATACCAATGATGGTGCACTATTCCTCCCACTGATACCAATGATGGGGCACTATTCCTCCCACTGACACCAATGATGGGGAATTTCAACTCCATATCGGTTCATTGAATACAATGTATTTCCTCTTCTCTTTATAGACGGGTTACAGTCTGCAGAGAACACAGAAGAGGAAAAGAAAGAAGGTGAAGGCGCTGGAAGGAAGCGTCTCTCAAATTTCTAATGCCGATGAAAATAAAGTGCACCAACAAAGGGCTGAACCACAAGTATCTCCCACTAGGGAATCTCGCCACCACCATTCGGACTCCAGAATGGTCGTCTCACCAGAGACCCTGGAGAGTAATCAATCAACTCATGGAGGTAAAAATATCACACATTAAAAAAATGAACCTTAAATAATGAAATAATGATTGAGCTGTGAGTGTAGCTTTTATCTAATAGGAAGAAGCATGGCACCTAGGGTTCCTCCAGAAGTTTATAGGGGATTCTTGAGTGGCAATTGATTGACCTCCCTTTTGATGGTGTCAGCATTGTTCATGGTCCAATACCACTTGACAGAACCAGCAACATGGCACCAATGATCTGCTTAGGACCATTCTTCCCACTGATCACCAATGTAAGGGACATTCTTCCCACTGATCACCAATGTAAGGAACATTCTTCCCACTGATCACCAATGTAAGGGACATTCTTCCCACTGATCACCAATGTAAGGAGCATTCTTCCCACTGATCACCAATGTAAGGGACATTCTTCCCACTGACCACCAATGTAAGGAACATTCTTCCCACTGACCACCAATGTAAGGAGCATTCTTCCCACTGACCACCAATGTAAGAGGCTTTATTCTCACATCCCATGAATTTTAGCAGTGGTTCCATGAGACCTAAAACTTATTTAAGGGTTCCCCTGGGGTCAAAGGTTGAGAAAGTCTGATTTAGAAGAATACCCGTTTCTTCTGTTCTCCAGGTTCCAAGAGAAGAAGGAAAAGAAAGCAAATTCCAAAGCAACAAATTAAACCTCCGGTCGGCCTTCACTCTGCGGGAGATATGGGCCAAACCTTTGGTATGTTAAAGTGGAGCTCCAGTGTATTTTTTACTGAGATTATGAATTGGAACATATTTTTAGTTATTAGAATTATTACTTATATGAAGCAATTAAAGATCGTCGCTTTAGGTTCTTTGGGCCAACTGTGCCCCCCAGAACCGGTGGATTACAGCACATTTTATGAGGTCGTGTCTGTGTTATAAACCACTAGCGCTGAATGTACCGGTGACCCAGTTGGGTAAATACCCCATCGGGTCAGCAGGGGGCACAGATGAGCTGCCCCCTGCTGCACTGCAATGCTCCTTTACGATGTCAACTTCTGGCCTCTCCAACATTCTACCTCCTATTGGGTGACAGAGGTGACATTGGGCTGGACCTTCAAAGGTGCCACTTGTTGGGATGATTCACTGCATCCCTCAACGGTATCTCAAGCTTTTTGGTGCTCATTGACACCTCGGTGCATTTATAATTTTGGGGTCACATCCAGCCCGGTAAATGAAGAAGAAGAGCCCCACCCCGGCAGTCTTCTGGTACGCCCCCCCAAAAATAAAGTGCTAAAACTTAAAGAGGAGGGTTGGAGGAGGCAGACAAGCGGAACTTCCCCCTGTGAGGATTGAGGTCAGCAGAGGCTGCCTATGGTCTGGGGGGCTCTGATGAAAGGGGGGCGCTGATGTAAGGAGGACATGGATGGGACCCTGTTGTAATAAGGAACTCTGATGTAAAGAAGGACTCTACCTGATGTCAGGGGGAACCCTGATGGGGACCATGATTAAAAGGGAATTCTGATGTAGCGGGAACTCTAATAGGGACTCTGATATAAGAGGACACTCTGATGTAAGGGGGGGCTCTGATGGAGACCCTGATGTAATAGAGACCCTGTTGTAATGAGGAACTCTGATAGAGACTCTGTTGTAAGGGGGGACCGTGATGGGGACCTTTATATAAGGGGGACTCTGATGTAACAGAGACTGTATTGTAGCGAGGAACGCTGATAGGGACTCTGATGTAAGGGGTGACTCTGATGGGGATCCTGATGTAAGGAGAGCCTGTGATGGGGACCCTGATATAAAGGGTACTCTGATAGAGACTCTGATGTAACATAGACCCTGTTGTAACAAGGAATGCTGATGATGATCCTGATGTAAAGGGGGACTGTAAAGAGGGACTGTGATGGGGATGCTGATAAAAAGGGGGCTCTGATGTAAGGGGGGACTGTCATGGGGTTCCTGATGTAAGGAGAGCTTGTGATGTGGACCTTGATGTAAGGAGGGCTCTGATGGAGGCTCTGATGTAACAGAGACCCTGTTGCAACGAGGAACACTGATGTAAGGGGGGACTGTGATGGGGATCCTGATATAAGGGGGGCTCTGATGGGGACCCTGATGTAAAGGGGGACTGTGATATGGATCCTGATATGAGGGAGACTCTGATGTAAGGAGGGACTGTCATGGGGATCCTGATGTAAAAGATTGCTTTGCTAGAGACTCTGATGTAAAGGGGACTCTGATGAAGACCCTGATATAAGGAGAGCCTGTGATGTGGACCTTGATATAAGGGGGGATCTGATGGAGGCTCTGATGTAACAGAGACCCTGTTACAACGAGGAACACTGATCGGGACTCTGATGTAAGGGGGGACTGTGA
>BLSH010204036.1:35235-48836 GCA_018402905.1 Glandirana rugosa
TAGGGTCGGGGGGGGTCGAAGAAATTACCCCTGAAGGAGGATAGGGTCGGGGGGAGGTCTAAGAGATTACCCCCGGGGAGGATTAGAGAATCTGGAGGGGGGCTGGGATAGGAGGAAGTCCCCATTAAAGAAGCTGGGGGGGGCTGGGATAGGAGGAGGTCCCATTAGAGAAGCTGGGGGGGCTGGGATAGGAGGGGGTCCCCATTAGAGAATCTGTTAAACTCTATGCACACTAGTTTATTTTTAAGCTCCTAGCAGATAGTCTGAGCAAATAGTGTCATCCTACGTTTCCATGCACACTGTTGTGAACCAGAAGCTTTTTCAAGCTTCAGCTTCTAGGAGCAGGAAAAAAAAACCCTGCCACGTCCTTAACAACAAATGACTCATCAGCTGTCAGTGGGATTCCCCGCTGACAGCTGTAGGTAGGCAAAACAATTGCTGGCAAAAAAAAAAAAAGTGCGGGGGTCCCCCTCCCAAATGCTATACCAGGCCCTTTCAGGTCTGGTTTGGATTTTAAGGGAAGCCCCAAAACAGAAAAAAAATGGTGTGGGGTCCCCCTCAAATCCCTACCAGACCTAAGGGTTTTGAGAGGAATCCCCACACCAAAATCTGAAAAAACCCCACCTAACCCATGTTGTGGACATGTGGCCTGCTGCTCCCCTCTCCTCTCCTGACCCGGCAGGCTGTATGTGCAGATAGGGGTCTGGTGTGGTATTTGAGGGGGGCTCCCATGTCATTTTTGTTAAAAATGGTGTTCCCCTTAAAACCCATACCAGACCCGAAGGGCCTTTTATGGATTGGGGGGGGGGGGGTGGTGGCACTGTTTTTTTTTTTCTTCTCCATTTTTTTATTAGCATTTACATTCAGCTGTCAGCAGGGAGCCCCTCTGACAGCTGATGAGTCATCCGTTGCTAAGGACACAGCGGCTGGCTATTTACTGGTTGTTAAGGATGCAGCGGCTGGTTATTCACTGGTTGTTAAGGATGCAGCGGCTGGCTATTCACTGGTTGTTAAGGATGCAGCGGCTGGCTATTCACTGGTTGTTAAGGATGCAGCAGGCTGGCTATTCACTGGTTGTTAAGGATGCAGCGGCTGGCTATTCACTGGTTGTTAAGGATGCAGCAGCTGGCTATTCACTGGTTGTTAAGGATGCAGCGGCTGGCTATTCACTGGTTGTTAAGGATGCAGCGGCTGGCTATTCACTGGTTGTTAAGGATGCAGCAGCTAGCTATTCACTGGTTGTTAAGGATGCAGCGGCTGGCTATTCACTGGTTGTTAAGGATGCAGCAGCTGGCTATTCACTGGTTGTTAAGGATGCAGCGGCTGGCTATTCACTGGTTGTTAAGGATGCAGCGGCTGGCTATTCACTGGTTGTTAAGGATGCAGCGGCTGGTTATTCACTGGTTGTTAAGGATGCAGCGGCTGGCTATTCACTGGTTGTTCAGGATGCAGCGGCTGGCTATTCACTGGTTGTTAAGGATGCAGCGGCTGGCTATTCACTGGTTGTTAAGGATGCAGCGGCTGGCTATTCACTGGTTGTTAAGGATGCAGCGGCTGGCTATTCACTGTTTGTTAAGGATGCAGCGGCTGGCTATTCACTGGTTGTTAAGGATGCAGCGGCTGGCTATTCACTGGTTGTTCAGGATGCAGCGGCTGGCTATTCACTGGTTGTTAAGGATGCAGCGGCTGGTTATTCACTGGTTGTTAAGAATGCCGGCGGCCACCTGTTCCATAGCAGGAATGTTCCCGCTGCTAAACACTTATGAAAACGCTCCTAAACCCTGCAAAAATGCTGACAAAAATGCTAAACATGAGTGTTTTTTTTAATCCGGTGGTTTTTTGAGCGTCTAGTGTGCGTGGAGCCTCTAAGTGTTTGTAAATTTGGACCATACATCTCTGGTATTTGCTCCCTTTTGGTCTGGGTTTTGCTATAGGGCCCCCTATCACAATTTTTCCATGGGGCCCCATCATTCAGTTACTCTGGAACAAATAACCTGAGCAGGAAAGTTTCTCTCGTTTTTGAAAAAAAAAGTTACAAAATAATTTATTCCAGAAATACTTTATAATAATTTGATATTTCCGCCCTGCAGATCTTTACAGAAGAGCGATGGACGCGCTAAAGCTGAAACAAGAACCGCAAAGGAAGGTCAATCCGTAACCAGCGACCACCGATGGTCCCTATGTTCCCTACATAGCAGATCCCACCAATCAGCATTGCGGACCGGGGCAGGAATCACATTAGGGTGTAAATAATAATAGAGGGGGGTTTGCACAACAGCACAGCTAATGTCATAGCATTTGGAGTAATAGGTGGTATAATAAATGATTATTTTGTCACATGGGAAATATCTGCGTCAGCGGTCGCCTACTTTCTCGAAGGTGGGGGCCCTCCGATGTGGCCCTTGATGTCACCAAAAGGGTCACAGATAACATGCAGTGAATGTACTCAGACGTTGCAGAAAAAGACTCTGGGCATTCTACAAGTGGGGGGTCAAGGACTGCATATAGGAGTTGTCGGAGACTGAGGAGTTTTTGGAGACTAAGGGGGTTGTCGGAGACTAAGGAGAGTTGTGGGAGGCTGAGGAGAGTTGTGGGAGACTAAGGAGAGTTGTGGGAGACTGAGGAGGGTTGTGGGAGACTGAGGAGGGTTGTGGGAGACTGAGGAGAGTTGTCGGAGACCGAGGAGTTGTCGGAGACCGAGGAGTTGTCGGAGAATGAGGTAGGGTTGCCACATCATCCCTTTAATCCAGGACACATGTTAATTACACAGGTTGTTCTGGGGCTGATTAAGGTGGTAATTAAACTCACTTGGTGCCTCATCTGCATTTAATTAGCCTCAGAACAACAACCTGTGTAATTCACCTGTGTCTGGATTAAAGGGATGATGTGGCAACTCTAGACTGAGGAGTTGTCTGAGTCTGATGAGAGTTGTCTGAGACTGATGAGAGTTGCCGGAGACTGATGAGAGTCGTCAGAGACTGAGGAGTTGTCTGAGACTGATGAGAGTTGCAGGAGACTGATGAGAGTTGTCTGAGACTGATGAGAGTTGTCTGAGACTGATGAGAGTTGCAGGAGACTGATGAGAGTTGTCTGAGACTGATGAGAGTTGTCGGAGACTGATGAGAGTTGTCTGAGACTGATGAGAGTTGTCGGAGACTGAGGAGTTGTCTGAGACTGATGAGAGTTGCCGGAGACTGATGAGAGTTGCCGGAGACTGATGAGAGTTGTCTGAGACTGATGAGAGTTGTCTGAGACTGAAAAGAGTTGTCAGAGACTGAGGAGTTGTCTGAGACTGATGAGAGTTGTCGGAGACTGAGGAGTTGTCTGAGACTGATGAGAGTTGTCTGAGACTGATGAGAGTTGTCGGAGACTGAGGAGTTGTCTGAGACTGATGAGAGTTGCCGGAGACTGATGAGAGTTGTCTGAGACTGATGAGAGTTGTCGGAGACTGATGAGAGTTGTATGAGACTGATGAGAGTTGTCGGAGACTGAGGAGTTGTCTGAGACTGATGAGAGTTGCCGGAGACTGATGAGAGTTGTCTGAGACTGATGAGAGTTGTCGGAGACTGATGAGAGTTGTATGAGACTGATGAGAGTTGTCGGAGACTGAGGAGTTGTCTGAGACTGATGAGAGTTGCCGGAGACTGAGGAGTTGTCTGAGACTGATGAGAGTTGTTTGAGACTGATGAGAGTTGTCTGAGACTGATGAGAGTTGTCGGAGACTGATGAGAGTTGCAGGAGACTGATGAGAGTTGTCTGAGACTGATGAGAGTTGTCTGAGACTGATGAGAGTTGTCTGAGACTGAGGAGTTGTCTGAGACTGATGAGAGTTGTCTGAGACTGATGAGAGTTGTCTGAGACTGATGAGAGTTGTCGGAGACTGATGAGAGTTGCCGGAGACTGATGAGAGTTGCAGGAGACTGAGGAGTTGTCTGAGACTGATGAGAGTTGTCTGAGACTGATGAGAGTTGTCGGAGACTGAGGTGTTGTCGGAGACTGATGAGAGTTGTCAGAGACTGAGGTGTTGTCGGAGAATGATGAGAGTTGTCGGAGACTGAGGTGTTGTCGGAGACTGATGAGAGTTGTCTGAGTCTGATGAGAGTTGTCGGAGACTGAGGTGTTGTCGGAGACTGATGAGAGTTGTCGGAGACTGAGGAGTTGTCTGAGACTGATGAGAGTTGTTTGAGACTGATGAGAGTTGTCTGAGACTGATGAGAGTTGTCGGAGACTGATGAGAGTTGCAGGAGACTGATGAGAGTTGTCTGAGACTGATGAGAGTTGTCTGAGACTGAGGAGAGTTGTCGGAGACTGAGGAGTTGTCTGAGACTGATGAGAGTTGTAGGAGACTGAGGAGTTGTCTGAGACTGATGAGAGTTGTCTGAGACTGATGAGAGTTGTCTGAGACTGATGAGAGTTGTCGGAGACTAATTAGAGTTGTCGGGGACTGATGAGAGTTGCAGGAGACTGAGGAGTTGTCTGAGACTGATGAGAGTTATCGGAGACTGAGGAGAGTTGTCGGAGACTGAGGAGTTGTCTGAGACTGATGAGAGTTGCAGGAGACTGATGAGAGTTGTCTGAGACTGATGAGAGTTGTCTGAGACTGAGGAGAGTTGTCGGAGACTGAGGAGTTGTCTGAGACTGATGAGAGTTGTCTGAGACTGATGAGAGTTGTCGGAGACTAATTAGAGTTGTCGGGGACTGATGAGAGTTGCAGGAGACTGAGGAGTTGTCTGAGACTGATGAGAGTTATCGGAGACTGAGGTGTTGTCGGAGACTGATGAGAGTTGTCAGAGACTGATGAGAGTTGTCAGAGACTGAGGTGTTGTCGGAGAATGATGAGAGTTGTCGGAGACTGATGAGAGTTGTCTGAGTCTGATGAGAGTTGTCTGAGACTGATGAGAGTTGTCTGAGACTGATGAGAGTTGTCGGAGACTGATGAGAGTTGTCGGAGATTGAGGAGAGTTGTCGGAGACTGATGAGAGTTGTCGGAGACTGATGAGAGTTGTCTGAGCCTGAGGAGAGTTGGCGGAGACTGATGAGAGTTGTTGGAGACTAAGGTGTTGTCGGAGACTGAGGAGTTGTCAGAGACTGAGGAGTCATAAACTGGAGACACATTACAGGAGATGGATATAGCAGTGCTTCTCAACCAGGGTGCCGAGGCCCTGTAAACCTATATGTTTATAAATAAATGAAAATGGATTTAGCTTTCGTCCCCAACCTGCATTATAGCTCCAAATATACTAATTTGAGGGAAAGGGACTACAAGAAAATGGCACCCATCCAAACTGTAATCCTACAGTACATGTTAATAAATAGAATGGATTTAGCTTTCGTCCCCAACCCATGTGATGACCAAATATACTAATTGCGGGAGGTGGACTACAAGAAAATGGCGCCCATCCACACTGTAAACCTATATGTTAATAACTACATGAAAATGGATTTAGCTTTCATCCCCAACCTGTGTGATAACGCCAAATCTACTAATTGCAGGAGGTGGACTACAAGAAAATGGCGCCCATCCACACTGTAAATGTATATATGGTAATAAATCGATGAAAATGACTTCGGCTTTCATCCCCAACCCCTGTGATAACTCCAAATATACTAATAGTGGGAGGTGGACTACAAGAAAATAGCGCACACCGCAATGTAGACTTATATGTTAATAAATTTTGTCCCCAACCTGCGTGATAACTCCAAATATACTAATTGAGAGACAGGGACTACAAGAAAATGGCACCCATCCACACTATAAACCTATATGTTAAAGTGTTACTAAACCCACAAGAGTAAAATCAGTCTGTATATGCAGCATAGCATGTATGTTATACTCACTGTGGAACGTAAGGGGTTAATCCTCTGCATTGTGTAAAAAGGCTGTTTTATCTTGTATTCATAGATCCTTCCCTCCTGCACTGTCTATCTGGGGAAGGCCGGCTAACACAGGCAGGGTAGCCGACTTGCACATGCTCAGTTGTGTCTTTTATGCTGGAGAGAACATTTCCTTGATCTCAGAGCTAGCCAGGTCACATGATATTGACATCACACATGTGGGCATGTATACAGGCTGTAGTGGAAATCTCCTCCTACTTGAACTCTCAGCACTGGAGAAACTGTGCAGTTTATCAGGAAACCGTGGTATACAGATTATCCAAAAAGGTATATGGCGGCAGAATTTTAATGTAAAAAGATTTATAAGCTGTGGGCACTGTGGTGGGGGGCAGATGGACTATTTTCATAGTACAGGGTTTAGTAACACTAAATGAAAATGGATTTAGATTTCGTCCCCAATCCGTGTGATGATTCCAAATATACTAATTGCAGGAGGTGGACTACAAGAAAATGGCGCCCATCCACACTGCACACCTATATGCTAATTAATAAATGAAAATGGAAATAGCTTTCTTCCCCAACCTGTGTGAATACACCAAACATACTAATTGAGGGACGGGGACTACAAGAAAATGGCGCCCATCCACACTGTAAACCTACATGTTAATAAATCAATGAAAATGGTTTCAGCTTTTGTCTCCAACCTGCGTTATAGCTCTAAATACAGTAATTGAGGGACGGGGACTACAAGAAAATGGCGCCCATCCACACTGTACACCTATATGCTAATTAATAAATGGAAATGGAAATAGCTTTTGTCCCCAACCCGTGTGATAACCCCCAAATATACTAATTGAGGGACGGAGACTACAAGAAAATGGCGCCCATCCACACTGTAAACCTACATGTTAATAAATGGATGAAAATTACTTCAGCTTTTGTGCCCAAATTCCAAATATACTAATTGTGGGAGGTAGACTACAAGAAAATGGCGCCCATCCACACTGTAAATCTACATGTTAATAAATCAATGAAAATAGTTTCAGCTTTCATCCCCAACCCACGTTATAGCTCCAAATACACCAATTGAGGGACGGGGACTACAAGAAAATGGCGCCCATCCACACTGTAAAGTTCCTACAGTATATGTTAATAAATAGATGAAAATGACTTCGGCTTTCGTCCCCAACCCATGTGATAACTCCAAATATACTAATTATGGGAGGTGGACTACAAGAAAATGGCGTCCATCCACACTGTAAACCTACATGTTATTAAATCAATGAAAATGGTTTCAGCTTTCATCCCCAACCTGCGCTATAGGTCCAAATACAGTAATTGGGGGACGGGGACTACAAGAAAATGGCTCCCATCCACAATGTAAACCTACAGTATATGTTAATAAATAGATGAAAATGACTTCAGCTTTCGTCCCCAACCTATGTGATAACTCCAAATATACTAAATACGGGAGGTAGACTACAAGAAAATGGCGCCCATACACACTGTAAACCATGTTAATAAATGAATGTAAATGGAAACAGCTTTCGTCCCCAAACCGTGTGATAACTCCAAATATATTAATTGAGGGACAGGGACTACAAGAAAATGGCGCCCATCCACTCTGTAAACCTACATGTTAATAAATAAAGGAAAATAGATTTAGCTTTCATCCCCAACCTGTGTGATACCTCCAAATATACGAATTGTGGGAGGTGGACTACAAGAAAATGGCACTCATCCACACTGTAAACCTACATGTTAATAGATTAAATATTAAATGAAAATGGCTTCAGCTTTTGACCCCCAGCTCGTGTGATAACCCCGAATATACTAATTGAGAGACCGGAACTACAAGAAAATGGCGCCCATCCACACAAAATATATGTTACTGATTGGATGAACATGGGTTCATCTTTGGTCCCCAACCCATGGGATAACCCAACATTTGCTAATTGAGGGACGAGGACTACAAGAAAAGGGTGCCCATCCACACTGTAAACCTAAAGTGGGGTAAATAATGATTTGCCCCCCTGCAGATGGTGTAAGTTTGCCCGCTTACAAAGAAATGAAGGGTCTATAATTTTTTTCATCTGTGTATTTTATATGATAGAGACAGAATATCAACCAAAAATCTAGGGAGATCCCATGATACAAATGGAGTTGCAGTTCGGTGAGTAAAATAAGTATTTGATCCCCTCTACCAACCAACAATAATTCTGCCCCCCACAGACCTGCTACAGGAGGTGCCCATGTGGTACACAGATCAGTCCTGTCAATGTAAGAAGGTCCTCCTAATGACAACTCGTTATTTGTATTAAAGACTTCGGTCCTCAGAATCTCTTTCTTCCATTCAAACCTCCCCATCACCAAAGAGCTGTCCAAGGAGGTCAAGGAGAAGATTGTAGACCTGCACAAGGCTGGAATGGGCTACAAGACCATCAGCTTGGTGAGGAGGAGACAACTGTTGGAGGGATTATTAGCCAATGGAAGAAATACAAAATAACCATCAATCGCCCTCGGTCTGGAGCTCCATGCAAGGGTTCTCCTCATGGGGTGAGGATGGTCATGAGAAAAGTGAGGGATCAGCCCAGAACTACATGGGAGGAGCTTGTGAAGGATCTCAAGGCAGTTGGGACCTCAGCCACCAAACAAACCATTGGTAACACAATACACCACCATGGGTTGGAATCCTGCAGTCCCCCTCCTCAAGAAGGCTCATGTAGAGGAACATCTGAAGTTTGCCAATGAACATCTAAATCAGGGTTCCTCAACCAGGGTTCCTCCAGAGGTTGCTAGGGGTTCCTTGAGCAATGGTCAATTTCTACCTCTCAGATAAATTCCCAGTGATAGTGATAGATCTTTTTAGCTATCTGTAAGGGGGTAATTCTTCCCACTGACCACAAGTGTGAGGGGCATTCTTCCCATTGACCACAAGTGTGAGGGGCATTCTTCCCATTGACCCCAAGTGTGTGGGGCATTCTTCCCATTGACTACAAGTGTGAGTGTCATTCTTCCCATTGACCACAAGTGTGAGGGGCATTCTTCCCATTGACCACAAGTGTAAGTGGCATTCTTCCCATTGACTACAAGTGTGAGGGGCATTCTTCCCATTGACCACAAGTGTGAGGAGCATTCTTCCCATTGACCACAAGTGTGAGGAGCATTCTTCCCATTGACCACAAGTGTGAGGGGCATTCTTCCCATTGACCACAAGTGTGAGGAGCATTCTTCCCATTGACCACAAGTGTGAGGAGCATTCTTACCAATGACCACAAGTGTGAGGAGCATTCTTCCCATTGACCACAGGTGTGAGGGGCATTCTCCCCATTGAACACAAGTGTGAGGGGCATTCTTCCCATTGACCACAAGTGTGAGGGGCATTCTTCCCATTGACCACAAGTGTGAGGAGCATTCTTCCCATTGACCACCTGTGTGAGGAGCATTCTTCCCATTGACCACAAGCGTGAGGAGCATTCTTCCCATTGACCACAAGTGTGAGGGGCATTCTTCCCATTGACCACAAGTGTGAGGAGCATTCTTCCCATTGACCACAAGTGTGAGGGGCATTCTTCCCATTGACTACAAGTGTGAGGAGAATTCTTCCCATTGACCACAAGTGTGAGGAGCATTCTTCCCATTGACCACACGTGTGAGGGGCATTCTTTCCATTGACCACAAGTGTGAGGGGCATTCTTTCCATTGACCACACGTGTGAGGGGCATTCTTCCCATTGACCACACGTGTGAGGAGCATTCTTCCCATTGACCACAAGTGTGAGGAGCATTCTTCCCATTGACCACAAGTGTGAGGAGCATTCTTCCCATTGACCACAAGTGTAAGGGGCATTCTTCCCATTGACCACAAGTGTGATGAGCATTCTTTCCAATGACCACAAGTGTGAGGAGCATTCTTCCCATTGACCACAAGTGTGAGGAGCATTCTTCCCATTGACCATCACACTAATGTATCATGAGTTGTAGATCTTTAATTTTTAGCTGGGGTTCCCCGAGACCGGAGAATTATTTCAAGGGTTCCTCAGTGTTGAAAAGGTTGATCTGAATGATTCAGAGGAGGATTGGGTGAAAGTTCTGTGGTCAGATGAGACCAAAACTGAGCTCTTTGGAATTAACTCAACTCGCCGTGTTTGGAGGAAGAAAAATGCTGACAATGACCCCGAGAACGCCATCCCTACAGTCACACACGGAGGTGGAAACATTATGCTATGGGGCTGTTTCTCTCCTAAAGGTCCAGGCTGACTTTGCCGCCAATGGACGGGGCCATGAATTGTAAAATCTTGGATGAGAACCTTCTTCCCTCAGCCAGAACACTGAAGATGGGTCGTGGATGGGTCTTCCAGCATGACAATGACCCAAAGCTTAGCGCCAAGGCAACAAAGGAACGGCTCAAGAAGAAGCACATTGAGGTCATGGAGTCTCCAGACCTTAATCCTATAGAAAATTTATGGAGGGAGCTGAAACTTCGAGTTGCCAAGCGACAGCCAAGATACTTTAAGGATTTAGAGAAGATCTGTGGACCAAAATCCCTCCTGAGATGTCTGCAAACCTGGAGACCAACTACAAGAAACGTCCGACCTCTGTGCTGCCAACAAGGGTTTCTCCACCAACTACTAAGGGGATCAAATACTTATTTTACTCACTGAACCGCAACTCCATTTATAACATTTGTATCATGGGTGTTTTTTTCTGGATTCTTGGTTGATATTCGGTCTCCATCATATAAAATACACCTATGATAAAAATCATGGACCCTTCATTTCTATGGAAGTGGGAGAACCTCCCACCATCTGCAGGGGAGACGACCAGCATTTCCCCCACTGTGGATATCAATGAATGAAAATGGTTTCAGCTTTCATTCCCAACCCATGGGACGACCCCAAATCTACATCATGCGGGCCGGGGGGGCAATGCTGATCAGAGGAGCAATTTTAGAACCTTCAGGGCTCCAGTGCAAGAAGCCCACCGACCACCGCGACCCTTTTCACCAGTCAGGGACACCAGGGTCCGGTAGGAAGTACGACCCCTGCTGGTTCCTCCAGCGCCAATATTCACATTCCATTTTCCTTTCACATATTCGGATTTCTGATGTCTATTCAAATTCCTTTAACATTTTCGGATTCATGCTGTGTATTCGGATTCCTTTCATATATTCGGATTTGTGTCGTATATTCAGGTTTGTGTCGTATATTCGCACTTGTGCCATATTGTACAATCAAATTCCTTTCATATATTTAGATTCATGCTGTCTATTTGGATTCGTGTCGTATATTTGGATTACTTTTGTGTATTCCTTTATGTATATTCGGATCCCTTTCATGTATTCAGATTTGTGTTGTCTATTTCAATTCTTTTCGTATATTCGGATTCATGCCATGTATTTGGATTGCTTTTGTGTCTTCCTTTATGTATATTTGGATTCCTTTCATATATTTGGATTCATGCTGTATATTCGGATTTGTTTTGTATGTTCGGATTTGTGCCGTGTATATATATGGATTTGTTTTGTATAATCGAATTCCTTTCATATATTTAGATTCATGTTGTCTATTTGGATTTGTGTCGTATATTTGGATTACTTTTCTGTATTCCTTTATGTATATTCGGATCCCTTTTGTATAATCGGATTCCTTTCATGTATTCGGATTTGTGTTGTCTATTTGGATTTGTGCTGTATATATGGATTTGTTTCGTATATTCGGATTCATGCTGTATATTCGGATTTGTTTTGTATATTCGGATTCATGCCATGTATTTAGATTACTTTTGTGTATTCCTTTATGTATATTCGGATCCCTTTTGTATAATTGGATTCCTTTCATATATTTGGATTCATGCTGTATATTCGGATTTGTTTTGTATGTTCGGATTGGTGCCGTGTATATATATATATGGATATGTTTTGTATAATTGAATTCCTTCCATATACTGTATTCGGATTTGTTTCGTATATTAAGATTCATGCTGTCTATTTGGATTTGTGTCATATATTCGGATTCTTTTAATACATTTGGATTCGTGTCGTATAATTGGATTACTTTTCTGTATTCCTTTATGTATATTCGGATCCCTTTTGTATAATCGGATTCCTTTCATGTATTCAGATTCATGTTGTATATTTGGATTCCTTTCATATATTCGGATTAGTTTCGTATATTTGGATTCATGCTGTCTATTCGGATTTGTGTCGTATATTCATGTTTGTGTCGTATATTCGCACTTGTGCCATATTGTATAATCAAATTCCTTTCATATATTTAGATTCATGCTGTCTATTTGGATTTGTTTCATATATTCGGATTCATGCCGTATATTTGGATTACTTTTGTGTCTTCCCTTATGTATATTTGGATCCCTTTTGTATAATCGGATTCCTATAATGCATTTGGACTTGTGTAGTATATTCAGATTTGTTTCATATATTCGGATTTCTTTCATATATTCGGATTCACCCCCTATATTTGGATTCGTTTTGTGTATTGCTTTATGTATATTCGGATCCCTTAGATGTATTTGGATTAGTTTCATATATTCGGATTTGTTTTATACATTCTGGTTAGTTCTGTATATTCGGATTTGTTCTGTATATTCGGATTTGTTTTGTATATTTGGATTTGTTCTGTATATTCGGATTTGTTTTGTATATTCGGATTTGTTCTGTATATTTGGATTTGTTCTGTATATTCGGATTTGTTCTGTATATTCGGATTTGTTTTATACATTCTGGTTAGTTCTGTATATTCGGATTTGTTCTGTATATTCGGATTTGTTCTGTATATTTGGATTTGTTCTGTATATTCGGATTTGTTTTGTATATTTGGATTTGTTTTGTATATTCGGATTTGTTTTGTATATTCGGATTTGTTTTGTATATTCGGATTTGTTCTGTATATTCGGATTTGTTTTGTATATTCGGATTTGTTTTGTATATTCGGATTTGTTTTGTATATTTGGATTTGTTCTGTATATTCGGATTTGTTTTGTATATTCGGATTTCTTTCATATATTCGGATCCCTTACATGTATCTGGATTCGTTTCATATATTCGGATTCATGCCGTATACTTGAATTCTTTCCTATACACATTTTTGGTGTGGTTTTTCTTTATAGTACCAAACCCTTTCCTGTATTTATTGCGATGTTTTCTCGCTTTGCACCGAGTGCATTTCTTATAATAATGAAAAATGTCAATACAACAAAAAAAAAGAAACAAAATGGATTCGGGATTCGGATAATTTGTTATTTTGTTGCTTTCTTATCATTTATTTCGGATCGGATGAAATTCGTTACTATTGTGATTCGAGGATTCGGATACTTCCCGATCTCCGAATAATGGAAATCTTTCGATCCACCGCGTCACCCTTCGCGTCCTCATGAATGCCCCCTCCCCCCTCGGTTTTAGCAGAAGACTCTCTCTGGAGGGCGTCCATGAAGAATGCGACTCCCCTCCCCCTCCTCCCCCCACCATTGTGAGGCTGCAGATGGGAAATCCTTTTAAATAGGAAGTTGCAGAAACTGGACAAACCGGTGCGGTGAGGGGGCACCGGGGAGGGGGCACCAGGGGGATGGGAGGGGCACCGGGGAGGGAGCACCAGGGGAGGGGGCACCAGGGGGATGGGAGGGGCACCGGAGGAGCAATGAGGGCGGAAATCCTCCTCTCCATGTTTTGTTCCTCGCACAGCCATGACGTCACTTCCAGTGCGACGGCGGAGGAGTCAGAGGAGAGATTTCCCATCCTGAGGTATTGGG
>BLSH010204077.1:2935-15354 GCA_018402905.1 Glandirana rugosa
GGCATGTAAGTCACAGGGAGTTCTCAGGGATACACAGGCAGTAATCTGCAATTAGTCTGCTGACATTGGGGAACCACAGAGCTCAGCAGTACCGCACACCCTCAGCTCTTCATGCTTTACTGTTTAACAGGCAGCTTTTATCAACACAACAACTCCACTCCTGGTCACTTCTTCATCCCTGCATTCAGTGCAATGTTGGCAGTGATTCATGACTTGGGCGGCACAGTGGTGTAGTGGATAGCACTGTTGCCTAGCAGCAAAAGGGTCGCTGGTTCGAATCCCGACCACAACACTACCTGCCTGGAGTTTGCATGCTCTACCTGTGCCTGTGTGGGTTTCCTCCGGATACTCCGGTTTCCTCCCACACTCCAAAGACATGCTGGTAGGTGAATTAGATCCTGTCTAAATTGACCCTACTATGTGTATGAATGTGAGTTAGGGACCTTAGATTGTAAGCAATGTACAATGTATATGTAAAGCGCTGCGTAAATTGACGGCACTATATAAGTACCTAAAATAAAATAAATAAATGACTTCCAATGCAGGGACCAAGAAGTCCCCAGCAGTGTAGTTGCTGTGTTGATTGAAGCTGCCTGTGCTCAGCCTCTGTGTATCTCAGCATCAAACATCAGAACAAGAGGAATGTATAGTTATGACAATTCCTCAACAATAACTGCTTTCCAATGAATGCCATCTTAAATCGCCTGATTTTATAATTACATTTTGAACTTTTTTGGACAGATAATGAAGATTTATGTTAGTGAAGCTGCTCAGTTCCAAAAACCAGGGACATTTCTATGGCTCACCTTGTGTCAGGGGTTAGTGGAGGATTTCCAGTGTTCCTATTATAAAATAAGGAATTAGGATGGAGCTTGATGGGATATGAAACCCCACATAATGCCAGTCTGTGCTGGGTTCCTGTGCAGACCTCACAGCTCATGTAATTCTTTACCTTTGGGATTTAATGGATGAATGAGCCAGCAATATTTTTTGAGAATTAAGACTGACAGCTGAGTTATACTGTACATTGTGTACAGAGTGGGTGGAGCCTATAAGGGGTGTGGCTTCTAAGAAGTGGGATGGGGCAAAAAGGAAGGGCAGGGTCTGGCGCCCCACCATCTTAAAACTTCATCAGCCGCCACTGATTGGCAATATATGTTTCTGTAACCATAGGTTTGTTATCTGACATCAGTTACATTTTTAATGGTTCCAATACCCTTTTTATCTATTTGTATAAATAAAATTATGAATTTTTAGACATTGTACTGTGTCGCTACCTTTAAAGTTCCAAACAAAGGGGTTTTTCTTATTATATTGCATTCAGGGGTTGGTAGCTGTCACGGCCAGCATTGCACCTCTGGAGATACATATAAAAAATGCCAGTAAATCGATACGCTCAGGTGTGAATGGAGAGTGTATACTGCATATAAGGTTGCCTCTGAATTAGGGAGAGTCTGATTTATCACAGGATTCCATCATCATTTACAGATTGTGGTACATGCAAGTACACTTTAAAACAACTTATGTGAACAGAGTAGGAGGAAGGAAGTGGCCAATCCCCATTGGTAGCCTGTTCACTGTAGCTTCACAGAGGACTCAGAGGTATTAACCCCTACAGCGCTGAAAATTCAGCAGCAAGGACAGGGCATCCTGGAACAGAAGATTTCTGCACAATCCAGCTGCTTGCACAATGTGGGACATACTTCATTACAGGTAAGTTAGATCACTAAAGCTGAAGAGAATTTTTTTTTTTGGTTAAACTTCAACTTTAAAGCTAAACTCTAGGCAGATATAATAAACAAAACTTAATGTAGCTCTATAATCATTAATAATCATTAATGCATCATTAACCACTTGCCAACCACGCACTGTAGTTTTACTGTTACAGTGCAGGCTGGCTGCGCAGAATCACACATATATACGCGATTTTGCATTGCTGGGTAGGGGGCACGCGCGCGCGTCCGCCCATGCTGTCACTGGCTCCAGTACATGCCATTCACTGGTTCCCGGCCAATGATTTATGGCCAGGACCAGCCGATCTGAGGACCGAGTGACAGAAGAGAGCTTTGTGTAAGTAAACAACACAAAGCTCTCTACTGACAAAGGTGATGTCCTGGTTTTTGTTTCCCTGTACAGCAGGGAATAAAAACCTACACATCCCTTAGTAAAAGCACCACACAGTAAACACTTTACATACTTAGGTGTTCATTTAACCCTTTGATTGCCCCAGATGTTAATCCCTTCCCAGCCATTGTCATTAATACAGTGTATATCATTAATGCTAATCACTGTATTCGTGTCACTGGAGATGTCAGTGGCAGTTAGCCAGTTCCCACAAATTGTCAAACGCTATAACTTTCATGCAAACCAAACAATATACACTTATTGGGATTTTTTACCGAAGACATGTAGCAGAATACATTTTGGCCTGAATTTATGAAGAAATTAGATTTTTAACATTTTTATTGGATATGTTTTATAGCAAAAATTAAAAGTATTAAAAAACACAGTGGTGATCAAATACCACCAAAAGAAAGCTCTATTTGTGGGGGGGGGGGGAATATATACATTTTGTTTGAGTACAGTGTTGCATATCCGCACAATACCGCAGTATTGAATAGCAAAAAATGGCCTGGTCATGAAGGGGCTAAAATCTTCTGGAGGGCAGGTGGCTAGATATATATTTGTAAATGTAATCATTGTAAATACCTGAATTTAACCTGGTATCAGCGTCTTCAAGTACCTGTAGGTATAGAGTGTAAGATGAAGAAGCAGAAAAGATGCCAGTCTGATCATGTGTTGACAAAGAGTATGCTAACAGAAGGAGAGAGCAAACTACCTCTGATTTCACTGTCCAATTACAGGCAGGGACAGATCCAGGAGAGATTTTGTTTAGAGGAAGTGGGTTGCTGGTCATCAGATTGAAGGCATCTTGTTGCAGAAAAGAAGTAATGTGGTGAAAAGTACTGGATTTATACTGGAAAATTAAGTTTTGCTATCTTATCTTTGAATGAGCTATTCATTTATATCTTGTTATTTTGGCTGGAATTCTTATTTTAATCAGAACTTGTCTGATTAAGTTTGATTAATGGATGCATTCAGTGGTTGCATAAAAATAAATTACAAATTTTGAACATTTAATTTAAATGACATTGAAGTTAATTACAGGGGATTGTCAAACAAAGGGCATGGGCACTGCCAGGAGAAACTTGTACCAACGCAAAAACAAATTCAAAACAATACCATTTGGTGGGGAGCAGCTCTTTTAATAAGGCTTAAAGTGAAACATTAAAAATGCATAATTCCTTCAACTAATATGCTTGGAGGATGCATCAAACCTACCTGTGAAGTGGTACATTTGTAGGATGTAGCAAAGCAAAAAGGTGACATTTAGAAAGAAAATTATATTTTCAGACCAGCTTTATTCTTTTTTAACCACAAATGACGGAGGGACGGTGTGGCTCGCATTCTGGGAAGACATCATATGGCATTGTCCCAAAACGTCCGCTCTCGCGTGCCTGCAGGGGCCCGCAGCACGGCGATCGTGGCCGTGCCATGTTGCTAGGACACAGCGTGACCCCAATCTCTGTAAAGTTCCATGGATCTTTAACCATGTGATTGGCTGTGTCCAATCACAGCCGGTCACATGTAAACACGGAAGGGCTGGTAATTAGCTCTCATTGCCTCACACTGACAGAGTGTGTAGTGAGGAGAGCCGATCAGCGGCATCTCCTCGCAGGGGACATTTAAACGTATAATCAGGGCATTGATCATCAGTGCCCTGATAACAATAAAGCACCACCAGTGCCAGCAATCAGTGCACACCAGTGCCAGCGATCAGTGCCCACAAGTGCCACCAATCAGGGCCCATTAGTGATGCCAGTCAGTGCTGGCTATCAATCCCACCTATCAGTGCTGCCCATCAGAAAAATTACTTATTTACAAAATTTACTGACAGAAACTAAGAAAAACTTTTTTTTTCAAAATTTTCGGCATTTTTTTTTTGTAAAAAAATAAAAAAACTGAGCAGTGATTAAAAACCAACAAAAGAAAGCTCTATTTGTGTGAAGAAAATGTTTAAAATTTCACATGGTTACAGTGTAGCATGACCGCGCAATTGTCATTCAAAGTGTGACAGCACTGAAAGATGAAAAATGGCCTGGGCAGGAAGGGGGTGAAAGTGCCCAGTATTGAGGTGGTTAAACAAAGCCATTTTCAAGGGTAATATGCAAGGGAATAAAATAAAATAAAAATACCATTTAGCAGGGAGCAGCTCTTTGAAAAAAGTTTAAAGGACAACATTAAAATACACAATTCCTTTAAATAACATGTTTTAGAGGATGCCATAAACTTGCCTGTGAAGTGGCACACCTGTATCATTCATTAAAGCAGAAGTGATATTTACAAATAAAAAAAAACTTTTAAAACCTTTTAATTAGCAGCTAAATGACATTTCCCAGCTGTTTTATTCTGTTTGTAAACAAAGCATCTGGGATTTCCCTCAACATCCATACCAGACCCTTATCCCAGATGAGGATCTGGAATAGATTGTAAGGGGGAACCCATGAAATGCTGCATCCTAGCAACCAGCTGTGCATCATAACCACTGATGTGAAAAAAAATGAGTGGGGTTCCCCCTAAAACTACATACCAGACCCCTATCCTTGATGAGGGTCTGGTATGAATTTTAAGGGGATAACTCATGCAAAAGCGAGAAGAAAAGCACCCCCCAAATGTGTACTGAATCCTTACCTGCTGGAGCTTGGCTGGCCAGGAAAGTGAAGCCAGAGAATTTGTGTCCCTCCTCCTAAACCATACCAGGCCATATTCCGTCAACATGAGGAGGATATTATTCCATGGGTCCCACCTGGCAAAGCACCCTTTCTTCACATTTATGGCCACAAGGGCCTCTTCCTTTTCAAGGTGGATGTGGGGGTCTGTGAAGGAAGACTAATCAGGATCCAGAAGCCCCATTTAAAATAGGGGTGCCCCAGACATTGGCCCTCATTACCTGAATAAGTAAGGGGTACTTAGTTACTCATTTACAAAAAAATGCAAACAGTAAATGAACATGACATACGTATGTAATCAAGTTGTTTTATTTAAAAAAAAAAGTCCTATGGTGTAAATACATTGCCAATCACATTCTCCAGCTTTGTAGATCTATCTCAGTGGTGGTGAATGATGACCACTAACCTGTCAAAACAAAACATCTCATCCTGCTCCTTATGGACTCCTCACAAATTACATTTTTCAGCCAGATTTGGTCAATGATACCACCCAGTATCCCC
Organism: Glandirana rugosa; assembly: GCA_018402905.1. Taxonomy (NCBI): domain Eukaryota; kingdom Metazoa; phylum Chordata; class Amphibia; order Anura; family Ranidae; genus Glandirana; species Glandirana rugosa. The sequence continues at coordinate 8,227 of BLSH010204077.1, forward strand.
ACCCCTTGTTTTAGCTGCTTGGCCTGGAAATCGCTTCCCATTGGGAGTAGATTATGCTAGGGTCAGTGGGCAGCACTCATCCTGGTTGATGTGGATCTACATCACTGGATTCCATGATTGAAGATGAATTTAATCCATGGAACTTTTTTTAGTAAAGAACTTGGTCAAATATGTGGTGTATTCATTTACTGCTTAATTCTTTGGGGGGGGAAATAAGTTACCAGGGGTATTACACAGTATATGCCTTACGTATTCATTTGGGGGGTGGATATCTGGGGACCCCTTAACTTAAAGAGTGCTTCCAGACTCCAATAAATACACACACGCACACACATCCAGGGCCAGGCATGTGGGGAAGAAGCCCTTCTCTTTATAAACATGGGGATAATGTGTTGTGCCAGAGGATCATGAGGGCATGTGTTCTGGTATGGTTAAGTACGGGAGGGTGCTTGGTCATTATCCCTTCGTCCCTGGCCAGCAAAGCTGCATCCATGTCTGGTATAAATTATGGGGAGGATACTATGCTATACCGGGCACTCATTTGAGACATGCTACTAAATGAATTAATTCCTGCTGCGTTAATAGCCAGGGATTTGCATTGATAAATGGGTCAATTCTGGCCATTTAGTTCACCCAGTTTGTGAAACGCCAACATGCAGAGTTTGGTGCCCACTCAGTATAAATAAACATTAGCTGATAGTCTATCATATAGCAATGCCACCACTATATGGCATGACGTATCAGAATCTGCAACATATTGAAGTCTGGAAACTCCTTTTAGAATAAGGGTGTCCCTTTTTACTCATTAATCAAATTTCCCTCTTTTGGGGGGGGGGGGGGGCCCAAACAGGATAGTGTGCAAAACCTGTGGGTAAATAAACTAATCACAACGTTGAATAAGTCGAAGAGTGGGTATGACAAGAAAGTTGGCAGTGCCTCCACTCAGAACAGGGCCTCTGTGAACAGAAGGGGTTCTAAGAAGTTAATACAAGAAAAACTGTTTGCGCTGCCACCTAATGTTTAGGGATAAAAGGAAAGTGAAAGAAAAACTCAGGGTAGGCTGCTGCTGACACTAAAATGTGTTCCTGCATCCAACAGATCAGCTCAAATAAGAATGTATCATCACTGCCTCTAAAATTTCAACTTGGTGAATGAACGATCAAAGTGTGTAATCTTCACTCTATATATAAATATGTGTGCCAATACAAATAGTGCAAATTAAGCAATAAAAAATGATCAAAGAATAAATTGATTGATGTGCAAACCAATAAAACAATTATAATTGGATAAATGTGGGCTGTGGCGCTACTTTCACAAGACAAGGTTCCTTACCATTGAAAGTCTGAACCGTGCATTAGTGCCCCCTAGTGGTTCAACAAAAATTGTTTGTGTTATCTGAAACCTTCACAGTTAATAAAGCAAAACGTGCTGTGCTTTTCTTAATAAATATAAATAATAAAATAAAGTGCAGAGAATCTTATATGGCGTGTTTGTCTTAATTCATAAATTAATGATAGTACCTAAGGTGCTAGTGCAAAAATAGATGGACCAATGTTATAAACTTAATATAAAAAATATATACTCTGTAGATGATAAGTGTACAATCATTAATGAACATCAAAAGTGCTAGTGCAATAAATGAATCTCCAATATGCAACAAAATCCTTAATACATTTTTGTGCCAAGTGCTCAGTACTTAAAGTGCTTATAAAGTCCCCTTTATTTTCCTCCTTGGGTTGTATTTCACAGTCCCCAGGTATACATAGTTCATATAGATGACAAGTAGCAAATCCTTGAATACTTATTAGTTTGAGTGCCGAGCGGGTGCTGGTCAAACGTGCTCCCCTGAGGATACCCCACTTGCCAAATGGCATCACCTCTGCAGGAGTAAAACGCCTGCATGTCAACCTGGTGACTCCTGGGGTCTCCTGGGGCTGTGTTGTCTAGTCCTGGTGTCCTCAGCAGAGATGTAGGTGTCCAGATTCAGAGGGGAAAAAACAGGGAATGCCCATAGTGAAGTCCGTTTCAAATAGTGTCTTTATTTAGGTAAATCCAAATGTGTTAAAAAACAGTATCCAATATCAATAAGCGGTTTCTATACTGCAGATTGGCCAAACGGTGCTTGTTTGAGGAAGTCTCGCCCGCTTCCTGCAAAGGGAAGCGCAGTACCTCCCCATTTTTTCAATAAAAGGATTATACACCACCTGGCTAGTTCCACGTGTATCGCCACCATCCTGTGGCTTCCTCAGGAAATAAGCCTGGTAGTTGTGGCAGGTGTGTTATATAATGTGTGGTTACCGAGGGTACCATCCCCTTAATTACGTAGGTGTTTGTGGGCTTCATAGGATTATCCAGGGACTACAACAAAATGGCTGCGGTTGGAGACCACGGGTATGGGTATCAATAATGACAAGTAATGATGTGAATTAGGGTCAAAACGTCCACGGTTCTGCTTCTAATGGGTGATCCTTGAAACCCAGGAAGTGTTAATCACCACTAAAAACAACAGTACAGGCAAAGATAAATAGGCAGAACTTATTAAAAACATGGTAGAAATAATTCTTAATAAATGTCCTAAAATGTTGTATGATGTCTGAAGTACTCCGGTTAAAGGGGGCGTGGGGGGAAGGGGAGCTCGTATTTTCTGTATATGCCAGCGGTATGGGTGCAACCTAAAAAGACTTCCCCTTAATTTTGCACGTTTATCTACAATGTATATGTTAAGTAATGATTCTAAAACCCAACCTTATTAAGTAGATGGACTACAATACAATATATAATCTATGGTTAACAGTAAAGAATATCTAATGAACCCTTGTGTAGTTTTTTAAAACTAAATTGCATAAAAGTTATAAAAACTGTAATTTTGTCTGAGACAGTATTAGGATACAGCCAGTGGGGAAACGGTAATTTTGCCCAAGAGAATATTAGGATACAGCCAGTGGGGGATTTTTTTTTTATGCATTGGCTGGATAGTTCAAATATTTAAATGCTTAGAATAATGTTTTAATAATCACCAAGCAATTTACATCAAATTCTATGTTATGTCCTATTAGATAATATATCTGCATCTCATATATCCAGTAGGATCCGCATTGACTCAGCTTGTTGATTTTGTGACTACCTCTCCGATGTGGGTGATATTTTTCTATTCCCCAGAAGAGGAGCATGCATGGATCCTTATTATGGTACAAAATGTTTCGAGACACTGTGTTTAGGGTATCCTTTAGCTATATTCTGAATATGTTCTCTTATCCTTTTCCAAAGAGGGCGTTTAGTACGGCCGATATATTGTTTCTGACAGGGGCATTGGAGAGCATACACCACTCCTTCTGTTCCGCAGGTGATGAAATCTTTTATTTGGTATTCTTGATCTGTAGGTGTAGCCTTAAACAAGTTTTTCTTAAGATTAATTCTTCATAGCAGCGTATGCAGGGATAGAATCCTTTCCCCGTAAAGAATGTTAAATCTGGCTTCTTTGGGGGGATCTACAACATTTTTAGCAATTTTATCCCTTAGCTTGGGCATTCTACAGTAAGCGAATTTTGGATTGTCCGGTAAAATTTGCTTCAGATGTTTGTTTGCCTTCAACAGTGGTCAATGTTTCATTCAATGGGTCATTTTCTCAATCGTCATATGTTGGACTCCATAATTGAGTATTACGGGAATTGTGTCAGGGAATGTCCTAGGTCTTTGATTATCCTGGATCAATTGTTTTCGGTCCATGGATTCAACTTCCTGGTTTTATCTGGTAATGGCATGTTCTTCATACCCTTTTTGGATAAATCTCTGGCTTATTAAAGCTGCTTGGTCTCGATAATTATTTATATCAGTGCAATTTCTTCTGAGTCTGATGAATTGGCCTTTCGGGATGTTCGCTAACCAAGGAACATAGTGGCATCTTTTCATCAGTATATAGCCATTACGGTCCATGGTTTTAAAATACATTTTGGTTTCAAATGGACCACCAGTAGTCGAAATGGTGAGGTCTAGGAAGTGTATTCTCTTCGTATCATATTCCCATGAGAGTGCAATGTTCTCCTCATTTTGGTTAAGTCTCTAAAGGAATGGGACCAGTGTGTCTTCTTCTCCTCTCCATATGATGAACACGTCATCTATAAATCTACGTTAACCAATGTTCCAGGCATTCTAGTAGTTATGCCCATTGCTTTTATGAGAGATCACTAAGTTGATTAAGTGCCCATTTCATGGCGTCCTGTTGCTCTATTATTGTATATAGAGAATTAACATCGGCTGTAACTAATATACATGGTCCTTCTGTTATTTCAAATTCTTCTAGTCATTGAATAAGGTGCTTCTTTTCTCGCAGGTAGGTCTTGTTTTCTGTGCCAGTGGTTGTAAAAATTGGTCGAGATATTGTCCCAATCTCGCTCCTACCGATTGTATCCCATTCAAAATTGGATGTCCTGCTGGATTCTCACTATCTTTATGAATTTTAGGGACCGTATATATCACTGGTATTCTACATACATCAGTTACCAAGTACCTACCTTCTTTGGTGTTAAGTATGCCTTTCTTTAGGCCTTTATCCACTAATGCCTGAAGGTCTTTTTTGTACAGTCTCGTAGGATTATTTCTCAAAGGGAACTATGTATTCAGATCATTCAGTTGTCTTTCAATCTCTATCGTATATGCTTCTTTTGTTTGTAGTACAATTCCGCCTCCTTTATCCGCTGGTCTGATTATAACATTTTTCCTGTTTTCCAGTCTAGTAATTCCAACTTGTATATCCTTTGCTTCCTTTACTTTTTTGATCTCTAAGCGTTGTAAGTCCTGCGTTACCATTCTTTTGAACACATCAATGTGTCCATTATCGCTAATAGGAGGATTGAAAAGGGATGTATTCTTCAAAGTAGTATGTTGGAACCCATTAACAGTTCATAGATTTTGTCGTCTTTCTCCCGGTTGGGATAGTATGTACATCTTGATGGTAAGTTTCCTAATATACTTCTCGAGATCTACGTAGATATCAAACTTATTTATGTTCTTAATAGGCGCATACTTAAGCCCTCTATCCAATACTACAATTTCCTCCTTAGTCAGTTGCGCTTTTGCTAAATTGAATATACCTTCTCCTAGTACTCTTGTTTTGGCATCCTGTCTTCCTGTGGGGCTTCTTGTGGTCCATCCATCCCTGTCTTGTCGGGGGGGGGGGGCATTTGTTTGTGTCTCCACTCCTCTAAAAAATTACTTGGGGTTCTGTCTTCTTCTCTTGTATCTCTAAGTGGATCATACCTAAGTGTAAGTAGGTATTGGGCTTCTTTCTTGATATTCATAGTCTCTCCAGGGCTCTTGTCTGTAGTGAGAAGGGCCTGGGCTCCCTCCTTAGTTTCTGTAATTACTATAGTAATAGTTGTTGGGTCCTCTATAGGGGTATTGAGGTCTTCCTCTTCTTCCATAATTGCCACCTCCTGGTCCTCTGTGATGTCCATTCTTTTCTCTTGGTTTTCAATTCCTCCTAGGTGTCCTATAATTGGATGGATATTGATTTGGATAATTCCTCTGTGTCGGTTCCTGGGGTTTTCTTTCTCCTTTCCCAGTAGTAAGGGGTAGGTTGTTGCTAATTCTAACTTCTTTATCCAGGGTGGATGTTTTTGATCCCACACCCCCTTCCTAAATTGTGGTCTGCCATTTAAAGACCTGATTGGTGGTATAATCTGTCTTGTCTCATTGGTATACTTTCTTTTTCCTATTTCTGACTTCTTGGTCCTTATATTCAAGGTCATTGTTCAGTTGGTTAGCCAAAGCCCTCAGCTCTGGTGTATGCCTAAATGGTTCCAGCTTGGCTTTTTGTTCGGTTATCTGCTGTTCTAATTTCCTAATTTTAATCTGTTTTCTTTTCATTAGGAATTTCATCAAATCCAGTCCTTTTCCATTGAAGAAATAGAACCACTCATCCACTGATTCCTGATCCAGCAGTCCATCACTGATTGGGACATCACATCTTAATCTTCTTGGAATCATATTCTCTCCAATGTACCTTTCATGTGAATTTATATCCCACCATGTGTTTAACTTTTTTTCCATTAAATGTTCTAATTTTCTAAAGGTGCTTTCTATATCATTATCTTGTGATGTGTTCTGGGTATTAAATACCTCATCTAAATTAATATTACGGGCTTCAATGAAGCCGAAAACCTCCATAGCTGCTGCACAACAGGGAGTGAATAGACATTGACTAGATAATACAAGAAAAACTGTGCGCGCTGCCACCTAATTTTAGGAATGAAAAGAAAGTGAAAAAACTCAGGGTAGGCTGCTGCTGACACTAAAATGTGTCCCACATCCAACAGATCAGCTCAAATAAGAACGTATCAGAGCTGCCTCTAAAATTTCAACTTGGTGAATGAATGATCAAAGTGTGTAATCTTCACTCTATATAAAAATACGTGTGCCAATACAAATAGTGCAAATTAAGCAATAAAAAATTAAAAAAGAATAAATTGATTGATGTGCTAAACAATGAAAAGGTAAGTAGAATAAAAGAGTCACTACATATACAATAAGTTCATCTGAATAGGTAATCTCCCAGGGAATGCAGAAAGGTATAAAGAGAAACGGACGACACCCTGTTCCACAGGCAATACACAGTCCAATTTCCCACTACAGACAATTGTGAAGTTTTTCCTCTAATATTTGGTGGATTCAGGAAGAAAGTGCTCTTGTGCTACAAATATAAGTGTAATAGGCAAGCCGTCACCAGATAGATTGCACGCTCACCTCAAATACTCGACCCCCAGGGGTCACACCAGCATAATTGATCAGGACTTGTCCTGGTAGTTGGTCATCTTTTTCTTTTACAGCAGTTTCCTTAGCAGTGATTCCTTCATGTATCCACATGTAATGAGAGGGGTGAAAAGGGGGGGGGGGGGGCAATATAGTGTAGTACTTCTAGTTATGCAACAAATCCACCTCACACTCCCAAATGGACACTCACATTTTTATTCATTAAACGCTAGCATGTATGCATAAAAACAGTTACGGTTTTTCTCACTTGTCCTCCTGGAAAGGATTACACACCACCTGGCTAGTTCCATGCGTATCGCCACCATCCACGTGGCTTGCTCGGGAAATAAGCCAAGCGGTTGTGGCAGGTGTGTTATATAA
>BLSH010204077.1:47604-59548 GCA_018402905.1 Glandirana rugosa
CCTCCCTTACCTTCCTTGGTATGTTTGGTATGGGTGGGTGGGGGTTATTTGGGGGTGTTACCCTCTCTTGTTTGGGTGTTGTGTATTCTTCGCGTTTTTCCTTTTCTTTGTTTATCCTCTTCCCTACAAATTAGAGTCACTATATTGGGATTGGTTAGTTCTTGACAGTTAAAACCTTTTTCCTGAATTTATACGTGGCTGATTCTTAAATTTGTTTAAACTCCGTAAGTAACTGAATGTTTTTAAACCCTCTTTCGAGTTAAACTTTTCTGTCAAGCGGTTAGTTTTCCAGGTTTGATCATTAGATGTTCTTTGCCTCAAATTTGTTTAAATTCTTAGTCGGTGCATATTTAAGTCCTTTTTCCAAAATTGACAGTTCTTGATTGGTTAGGGTTATATCACTGAGATTAAACATCCCTTCTCCTATTTGTTTCTTTTCCTTTTTGCGCTTCTTATGTGTTGTGGGTTTGTTCTCTCCCATTGTGGGGGTTTATTGGGGGTGGGTGGGTATGGTTTGTATGGTTCCTTCCATTCCCTCCACCCCCCCCCCCCCATTGGGATTCCCTATTGTTATATGGCTTTTCCCTCTTCCTGGTGATATGTCCTTCTATGCTATTGACTGATTGGAGAGGGGCTAATATGATACAAAAAACGAAAAACACGCTGGATATTTGAACTCCAGACTTTGCAAACGGGGAACTAGACCTCAACTGTTTTATCACAAATTTTTAGGGAGGCCCCCATCATTTTGGTGGCCTAGGATTCATTCCTTGGAATTTAATGACAAATATGTGACCATTGGAGCTTTTTAGGTCTTTTTTTCCCTTTTTTCCTTTTCCTGTCTCTTTTTTTCCTTTTTTTTTGATTAAAAACACAAACTAATTAATTTTTAATTTTTCATATATACATATATATATTTTTACCACTTTTATTAGACACCTACACTTGGAAGCTAAGCTTAACATCGTGCCCCCTTTTTTTATCGTGGGCTATAATTTATCAAAGGAAGAATTAGGTTTCTCCCTTTAACACACTTAATACTAAAAAAATCTGGACACTTCTAAATTTTTCTTACGTTTAGTTTAAATTCCATCACTTATTATTTATCACTAAATACAGCGCATGTCATTTTAGAAACTCCCCACTAGGGGACTTACTACTTCCTGACTATCCCCCGTCCATTTCTAATTAAAATGAGTTAAACAGAATACACTTTGTAAAAGTGCTAATTTTAGTGTATAATTAATATCTGATAAAGGGTATTAATAATATGATAGGTGTATGTGTACATCTTTTTTCCTGTTATATACTAGCTTTTAATGTCAAGATTGTGAGCGCTTAACCTAACGGCAGCCGATCTTAATTGGAAAGAACTGATTAAACATTATGAGGTGACGGTATAAATGCCCTTCACCAATATGGCAGAATTTGAACTTCCTGATGATGGCAGTTACCTATTCGCTGAAACGCGTCGAGGTTTGATAGCGTCATCGTGACGCACTTCCACTTGCGCGGAACACGGGGAAAACTGATTAGGAGCCACCACGATTGGCCGATACACAGCAACTTTTGAGGGCTGATTTCCCCACAAGTAAATCGGCTGCCTTTATGTCTAGTGCCAGGATTTACGGGCACCCACAAATGTGAGTTTGTCTTTTAATGTTTTTAAAGTTTATTAAATTTTACCAAAAGTTATTTGCACTATGAGGCTTTTCTCTTCATATATGACGGTATACATAACGGAATAGCTCCTGGAGGTGTGGAACGTCGGAATACTCACAGGGGACATCCCCCATAGGCTTTATCAGACCACACTAGAGATAGGTGGTCACCGGAGGAGGGGTGAGTGGACATCCATGTGGGGCACACAGAGCACGGCTGGAGCACCAATGTTTGATTGAGCATAAGCACTGTTGTCGCCGTTTTCTTAGGGATGGTTTATAGATGCCAACAAATTGTGGACATTTATTAATTATTTATACTAAGGATTATAATTTATCTGAAGCCAAGCACGGTGATCTATATTGTTTATTATCTTTTATATCTCACTAAAACTTACAAACAGTATCCTATCAAGAATTTCTTGACCTGCAATACAAAATATGTCACCTATGTCATTGAATGTAGCTGTGGCTACTAGAGTTGAGTGGACACCTGGATGTTCGAGTTCTTCGGGTTTGGCCGAACCTCGTGAAAACGTTCGGGTTCGGCACCGAACTCGATTTGAACTTGCGCGGAACACGGGGAAAACAGATTAGGAGCTGCCACGATCGGCCGATACACAACAACTTTTGAGGGCTGATTTCCCCGCAAGTAAATCGGCTGCCTTTATGTCTAGTGCCAGGACTTACGGGCACCCACAAATGTGAGTTTGTCTTTTAATGTTTTTAAAGTTTAATAAATTTTACCAAACGTTATTTGCGCTATGAAGCTTTTCTTTTCATATATGACAGTATACATAACGGAATAGCTCCTGGAGGTGTGGAACGTCGGAATACTCACAGGGGACATCCCCTATAGGCTTTATCAGACCCCATAGATAGGTGGTCACCGGAGGAGGGGTGAGTGGACATCCATGTGGAGCACACAGAGCACGGCTGGAGCACCAACGTTTGATTGAGCACAAGCACTGTTTTCACCGTTTCCTTAGGGATGGTTTATAGATGCCAACAAATTGTGGACATTTATTAATTATTCATACCAAGGATTATAATTTATCTGAAGCCAAGCGCGGTGATCTATATTGTTTATTATCTTTTATATCTCACCAAACTTACAAACAGTATCCTATCAAGAATTTCTTGACCTGCAACACAAAATATGTCACCTATGTCATTGAATGTAGCTGTGGCTACCAATATGTAGGTCGTACATCAAGTGATCTATATTGTTTATTATTCCAGTGCGGCTAATAGCCATTTTTTAATCACCGCAGCTGGCTACATTTGATATTAGTATTTTTGTAGTCCTAGGCGCTGAAGTTACTTACTATTTCATAGATTCAGCAAAGTGTTGGAAACATTCTTCAGAGATTTTGATCCATATTGCATCTTGGTTGTACCTTGGTTGTAACCTTGCTTGGAACAAGTGGTTATTTGAGTTACTGTTGCCTTTCTATCACCTTGAACCAGTTTGCCTATTCTCCTGTGACAGCAACAAGGTATTTTCGTCCACACAACTGGCACTCACTGGATATTTTCTCTGTTTTAAACCATTCTCTGTAAACCCTTTAGATGGTTGTGCATGAAAATTCCAGTAGATCAGCAGTTTCTGAAATACTCAGAATGGCCCGTCTGGCACCAACAGCCATGCAACGTTCAGCCTGGGTTCACACATATGCGAACATAGGCATCGCATGTGATTTGCATCGCATGTGATTTGCACCCGCATTGTGGTGCCGATCACACGCGATGCCTGTGCAATGTGAGTTCAGCCATACAGTTTGTGTGGAGTCGCACAAAAAAGGTGCAGCAAACCTTTTTCCCCACGTTGGAATCGGATTGCATGGCTGTTCATGTGACCTGATTCCTGTCTGAATTCACAGTTTGCACTGTGATCTGTGAACCGATCCAGGGGGTGTTATTAACCACTTCCTGCTCGTACGACATCATGTGATGTCATGGACTTTGAGTGGGGATATCTGAATGATGCCTGCAGCTACAGGCATAATCCAGATATTATTTTTTCAGCGATTCTGTGCAGAATAAGAATGATCATATCGACAGCTCAGTCGCTTGATCATTCTTACAGGCGGAGAGAGGGGACAACGCCCCTCCCACCGCCCTCCGATGCTTCTCCGGGCTCGCACTTATGATTGGTGAGCCAGAGAATGAATCCGTTGCCGCCGGATGTTTACCATAGAGATTTCTGGTGACCAGATAGTACCCAGTCATCTCTATGATCCTCGGAGGCCTGAGCACAATGTTATGACTTCACGACCGGGCCGGTGATAATAAACAAAGCCGGGGACGTGGCTGGAAATATAGAGACAGTTCTTTTTTTTTTTTATGTCGGTCTTTCCAGCCTGGAGGAGAGATGTGGTGTCTTATATTTATTGGTCCATTTTGTTATTATTTCCTTTAAAAAATTCCCAAGAGATACATTTACAACTTGACCTCACCTTACCAGCCTTTCAGTGTCTGCTACCCCTCTCTGTCAAATTCCTCTACTGGTTTCCATTCAACAAGGAATTACATTCAAAATACTAACAACAGCTCACAAAGCCACAGTAATTACCTTTTGTATCACTTGACCTTCCCTTGTAAGACTGTCTAACGAGCAGTGCCCTCTGATTCCTTCTGCATGGAATTGTATTGTAACTGTGCTGTCTGTCCTCATGTTGTAAAGCACTGCACAAACTGTTGGATCTATATAAATCCTCAATAATAATAATAATAATAAATGCTAGCACTTTCACACTTTGCCATGGAAACTAATAAATCTAACTGTAATAAAGCAATATTAACCTACTGTTGAAAATTAGCTAATATACTTATTTTCCCCAAACTATTATATGTTCCATGGGTAGGATTTACTCCCCTCCACCCCCCAGCCTGCCCCCAGATATTCCTGTCCTGCTTTTGTCAACTGGCACAAAAATGACTTTCAACAGGTAAAATTGCACTATAAAACAAAATGCCACACCATTTTCTAACTTTATAGTCCAAACCTCTTATCAGAGGTCAGCTAATTGACTAACAACTCATTCATATGACATATAACCTAGGTAAAAGATCACAAGGTCTACAGTTACCAGAAAACGTTATCAAGAAATGTATGTTTTATGTCATCAGAAACAACAAAAAGTCTATTTATTCCGGATGTTAGGAACATCAGCGGAGCACAACTCTCTTTAGCACTAGTAAGTAAGATGTTCGGCAAATGCTAGAAACAAGGATTTTAAAACATTAGTACATGTAGTAAATGTATATGTAAAAAATAGTAGAATAGTAGAATGAAAATAGCTGAACTTTAACTAGTCTATCTAATTTGAATGTGCAAAATATGGCACTGCTCTGCCTTCTTCCACTTGAAGAACATGAAGATAAAAATAAAATACAGAGTGGCAAGGAAGGTTTCAGCTAACAGATCAGATGCTCCTTTTCCCCTCACTGTACTCAGGTTTTCAACACTGTATACCACACCATTCTCCAACTAACGAAACGCACACAAGTTCCTAATCTAAGATTCATGATAGACTGTTCAGCAGTGGTGGCCCATCCATAGGGGGCGCTCGGATGCCGACCCCCCAAAGCTAATCACAAAAAAAGGCCCTTTAAGTAGTGTGTGCACGGGCGCCAGACACTGCTGTATGTGGGCAGCGTGTAGGGCTGCCCCATCATCCCTTTAATCCAGGATATATATTAATTACACAGGTTTTGTGGCTGATTAAGGTGGTAATTAAATTCACTTGGTGCCTTATCTGCATTAAATTAGCCTCAGAACCTGTGTAATTCATATGTGTCCTGGATTAAAGGGATGATGTGGCAACCCTAGCAGCGTGACATCTGTGCAAGCACATGAGATGCTTCCTATGCGTGCTTTAAGGAGTACTTCTGGCACTGAGCAAAGCACTGCAATACTCCTAGCCTATAGTACTGTCTGCTTGTGTTTGTCTGGCACCGCTGTAGGACATGGGCGGTGCTTTCCGCGGAGCTGCGACGTCACTACCGGTTTCTGTGCCAGTGGGAAACCGGAAGTGACGAAGCAGCTTCGTGAATGGAACACATGGGCCGAGCGGCACCTTGTATGAGAATCATGGCAGCCTGGTAAGTGCCGGACCTCCTGCCAGGGGGTGCTTTCAGTGCTGCGAGCCCCGCGGCAGGGGGGTGCTGTATACCCTATCTATGATGCTGACCTATATACCCTATCTGTAATGCTGACTTGTATACCCTATCTGTGATGCTGACCTGTATACCCTAGCTGTAATGCTGGGCTTTATAACCTATATGTGATGCTGACCTGTATACCCTATCTGTGAGGCTGACCTATATACCTTATCTGTGATGCTGGGCTATATACCCTATCTGTGATGCTGGGCTATATACCCTATCTGTAATGCTGGGCTATATACCCTATCTGTGATGCTGGGCTATATACCCTATCTGTGATGCTGGTCTATATACCCTATCTGTGATGCTGGGCTATATACCCTATTTGTGATGCTGACCTATATGCCCTATCTGTGATGCTGACCTATATACCCTATCTGCAATGCTGGGCTATATACCCTATCTGTGATGCTGGCCTATATACCCTATTTATGATGCTGACCTATATGCCCTATCTGTGATGCTGACCTATATACCCTATCTGTGATACTGGACTGTATACTCTATCTGTGCTGCATATCCTGTCCTGTGATGCTGGACTGTATACTCCTGACACTATGGGTGGAATACAGGGCATGGAGTGTATGGATTCTATAAGGGGTGGGGTTAATGAGAAGTGGGAGGGGTCAAAAGGAAAGGCAGTGTCTGGCACCCCCCATCCTAAAACTTAACCAGCCGCCATTGCTGTTCATGGTTGTAGCCACAAAAGTCTGCTCCATCTACTCTGCAAAAGCGTTCTACTGTGTGTGAATTTGAGCACCACCTAATTCTTTCTTCTGGGTTTCCCCACCTTATACAAAGGAGTGAAATAGAACAGTTTTTAGGTCTAACTCGGTGTCCTATTGCTGTCTGGGACTGGTATGGAAAAACAAATATATAGGAACAAGTTCTGAGGGTGGGTCAGAAGGGACATGATTATCTTTAGTATACAGTTGGAGAGAAGCAGAAAATGTAATCAATTTACTTTTCCCTTAAATACATTTGAAACACAGGCCTTGATTTACTACCAGACTGATGCAACAGCTTCAACAACAGGTGCAAAAATTATTTCTCCACTGACGTAGCACAAAATTACACACATATCGAGCAGTGACCTATTGATAATTGATACAAAGGTGTGTAATAGGGTTGCTATCCCTGGAGGTGTCTGTAACATGGAACATGATTTGACATTGCTGGAAGATTGGTCAAAGCAGTGGAGACTTCAGTTCAATATTTCTTAATGTAAAATAATGCACCTAGGGAATAAGAATCCCCTTAGAGAGTACAGCATTGAGGATACAGTATTAGCCAGCACTACAAAAGAAAAAGATTTTGGGGTTCTTATTTCAGATGATTGCAAAATGAGCAAACAGTGTGACCAGGCAGTGAGAAAAGCAAATAGAATTCTGGGATGTATCTATAGAAAGGATCACTAGCAGGAGGAAGGAGGTTCTGATTCCTCTATATAGATCTTTAGTGAGACCTATCTTAGTTACATGATTGAAACCTTTAAATACATCAAGGGGGTAAGTAGGTTCAGGAGGGCAGTCTTTTCAATATGAAACCAAAATCAAGAAAACGGAGACATGACCTCAAACTAACTGGAGGGAAGTTCAAAACTAATCTTAGAAAGTATTATTTTACTGAAAGGGTGGTTGATGATTGGAATAACCTACCAACAGAGGTTGTAAGACAGTCAACAGTAAATGGCTTTAAACATGCTTGGGATAAACATAAATCTATAGTCAGACAACAAGGTTAATGGGAAAAAAAACAAAAACAAAAAAAAGGGGCAGACTTGATGGACTACTGAGTCTTTTTCTGGCATCACTTTTTCTAGTTTCTATAAATATATGAAAAGCGCATAATAATTGTTAAAAAGTTCATATGTACATCAGTGAAATGCTAATGCCCCATCTGGATTATGGAGTACTATGGAACTTCAACATTATTTACAGATGTTCCAGAAAGCCCATTACACCCCTCCTAAACGTAGACCTTTCGAAACTTTGTGCAGGACAGGGGAACCCTCTATACATACACCGTGTTTGCTATGTAGTTACAGGGCAGCCCCCTCTGATGACCGTTCCTGGCATTTGTCTGCCAATGGGAAGCAGATTTGAATATTCCGCTTATGTCTCAACAAGTTGGAAAAATGTTCCTCTTGGCCCACAAGTCATCCATAATGAACTAGTATCAGGAAGTTGGGTACAAAATACTCGCTAGATGGTATAGAGTACCTTTTGTACTCCATAAAATGAAGAGTACAGTCCCTAACACATGCTGGCAATGCATTGGAAAGGTGGGCACAATGTCTCATAATTCTTGGTCCTGTCCCAGAATGAGGTCTTTTTGGGAGGAGGTGACGACAAGCATTAAACATCTGCCGTCTGTTGACCTGAAAGAGAACCCAGCAGCCAGCTTACTCCACCTGATGGAGAAACTCATACAGAAGTTCAAGAAATCTCTTACCATACATTTACTTAAAGTGGCAAGGACCTGCATCCCGGCTCTATGGAGGCAGCCCTGACTGCCAACCAAAGTCCTGTGGTATTCTAAAATCAATTATATTAATCATATGGAAGAATTGATGGTTAAGCTTCACAATTTTAAGATAAGTTAAGGCCCTGGAGACACTTCATCTGTATGGATGCCTACCTGCAGGACATTGCCCGCTTTGAGCTCTGAGCTGAGTCACATCTCAGCCCTGATCCTGCTTCTGAAACCCCTGTTGTATATATGAGTAACACAACATTTCCTCCTAATAACCCTATGTAGTGAGAGTATTGGTTCTACCAGCTTACCTGTTGCAGTTTTATGTATTATTTCTTCTGGGCAAATTTCGTTCTCACGACAGATCTTGGATCCACTTCCTTCGGGCCTATCCGCCCCCTATTTTATTGCGTGGTAACATTATTGTTTGCAAAGCTGTCGATAGTACAGTGTCAATGTTACATACTGGCCTTGCTTCTTTCATGTTTATTTTGTAATCTGTTGATTTACTGCATTTTCTACTGGATTGGAAAATGTTTTGTGATGGTTTGACAAGATGTATTTGAGTAACTTTACCGCCATAAAATAATTAAAAAAAATGCTAATGCCCATAAAACGTTTATTAATATTAAGCAAAATTTTCCCAATATTATGCGCCAAAAAGTACATTTTTTACCATGACAGATGATTCTAATCTAAGAATGATGGCTAATGTACTTTCAAAATGTTTTGTCCTCTCATTGGCTGAGTAAAACATGGCTCTGGCATCGGTTTAAAATTTGTCAGATATCTTTCCGATCACTTGATTGGTCTTGCAAGTGATTAGCAATTCTATTTCATCTCTCAACCCATCTGTGTTCAAATTAACCTCTATTTAACCTAATTAGTCGATTGGTGTATAACAGTAGAAAAATGCCCAATGTAATTACATTGCTCTGTGTGCCTTTGTGTGTTTATATTTCTGTGGAAATGTGTCAATTATCAGTGATATATTGTTTAAAAAGTGCACCAGAATGTCATGAAGATGTGGCTTCTTACATCGATAGACATTGTAATTTTCCATAGATTACATTATTCTTCCTTATTTTTTCTCTTAAATTAAAGGACTTTTAAAATGTGTCTGTTTCTTTATATGGAACAGCTTCATAAGGGGTACTTATGTTTCTTATACTCCTTTACCTAGGTGAGTGGGAATTTCACAACACCACTCCCCTCCATCCTGAAGGTGGCTTCCAGATTCAGATAATTCCCTCCTGCAAACCATCACATCCTTTTTATGGTAAGGGAGTTGGTACACACTGGCTGCCCTCCCTTTCCTGCCCACCCAGGCTTAATGCATTAATAAGGGTATTTTTATTACATTGTGAACCTTGTGGGGTTTTTTACTTTTTAGTAAAATGTCATTTTCAGAAGACCTAACTGTTCTTTTTTGTTATGGCGCATGCAATTTTTTGCCTTTCCAAAGCATTTACTTTTAATGATTAGCGTTCCTTCAATTGTGGACCTGGAACTTGCATGAAAAGGCCCTCTCCCTGATAAATATTCTTTCTTGACTACTTTGGTTTTATGGACATTTCCCCATGGCACTGCCCAGCTTGACTGTCCACACTGCTGAATGAGAGAAATCGAATAGTCTGACTATTATAAATTGTTCTTTAGAAATGTAATGTACTATTTCTAACACACTTTGCTTATGTCAGCAAGTTTAGTGAAACTAGGCTTAAAGCAGAGTTCCACCCTTTCCTTAGGTTTATTAAAAGTCAGCAGCTACAAAAAGTGTAGCTGCTGACTTTTAATAAACCGACACTTACCTGTCTCCCGGTCCAGCAATGGAGCCGCACGGAGCCTCGCTCCTCTCCCCCTCCCCTCCGCGGCGCCGGCATTGCTACTGTGGGCACCCGGCCGCGGCTTCACGGCCGGGCGCACACTGCGCATGCGCGAGCGGGGCTGCGCTTTGTGATTGGTCCCGAAGTCTTCTAGGACCTGTCCTGTGTCCCAGAAGACTTCGGGAGGGAGGGGGAAGGAGTCCTTCCACTTCCGATTGCCTAAGGCGACCGGGATGGAAGTACCCCTAAAAATAGGGTATCCCCACCCCCCCTCCTCCCCAAAAGCTCAGTTTCAGCATCTTCAGCTGGGGAGGAGGACTTAAAGCGGAAGTTCCACTTTTGGGTGGAACTCCGCTTTAAGGTTTCTATACACTATGCAACAATCTTATTTGCATGTACCACTAAACATGTTGTGTGAAGGCCTGCCGGATTTCAAACACAATGCAATGAACTGCATTTGTTTTTGTCCAAATTCTAAAATCTTAGTATGTATTAAGATTATATAATCAGATTGGATAGTGTATGCCCAGCTTTAGAGCACTTTGTTTTTCCGAGTGAATCCACATTAATCAATACATAACAATGGTCAGGGAACATACTACAATAATGCACAGGAACACCAGGAAATAAAAACAAACAATAGAATTATCACAGTACACAAATATCTGACTTTATTGTATGCCCACTGTGTGTCTAAGCAGTGCAGACAGACTGTTAACAGGTCACTATCACTTCCTGCTCCAACTCCTCCTAATAACTCTTAAAGCTCTTAAAGCAGAAATGCCATAACATTTTCTTAAAATGGCAATACACAGAACAGAACAAATACACAACACCCAAAAGATAAATTTTTAAAAAAGCTCCAGCTCTTTGCCAATGGTTTGCCTCACATACGCATTTGGTTACCATAGGAACTTCCAATATCCATTGCAGATTCCGGTCGATCAGAGAAACTAATATTCGGTGCCAACATAAAAAATAGGGGTGGTGACTTAGCTGCTCTCCTTCCAAGCCACCTATAATATGCCAGAGTGTTTTGTCATGTGATCAGCTGCTGCTGCAGCTGTGGACTTAAGGCCTCATGCACACGGGATGTTTTTTTTACTGTTTTACAGCTACTGTTTTGTAGCTGCAGACATTTTTTTCTACAGTCAATAAACTCGCCATCATGTTCTTCTATGTGTTCATGCACACATAGGCTGTTATCAGCTGTTTTTGGAAAGGGACGTTTTTGAGCTGTAAAAAAAAACCCAAGACCAGTGGGTTCTGAGAGATGTTTTTCAGCTGTAAAAGCACTCAAACGCTCAAAAATGTGGCTAATGTAAGGCTGTTTTAGATCAATTGAGGAAAAAAAAACCAAAAAACACTGACCCTTTAAAAATGCGCAAAAACTCTGGTAATATAACGCTAATAAAAGCTGGAAAAATCACTGATAAGTAGAGTTGAGCGAACCTCTGGAAGTTCGGGTTCTGCTGGTCCGGCCGAACTTCGGGACAAAGTCCGGGTTAGGGTCCGGACAGAACCCGAACGTTCGCACGGACCCCGAACCCCATTGAAATCAATGGGGACCCGAACTTTTAGGCACAAAAATGTCTGTAACAAAGTCCTGAAAAGCCCTAGAGGGCTGCAAAAGGAAGTACCCTACAAAAAAATGGGGATAGGGAAAATAAATTAAAATCAAATAAAAAAATGGGAAGGGGGGTGGATGTGGAGTAGGAGCCTAGAGGTTGACTAGGCCGTGACCGTGGCAGTGTAGGTGGAAGTGGCGGTGGTAGAGGAGTAGGAGGAGGTAGCCAACATGGTATTTTTTTT
>BLSH010204077.1:99229-113541 GCA_018402905.1 Glandirana rugosa
CCCTCCCCCCCCTTCCCCCCCCCCTTAAATCCAATATCTTTTGATTCTAAATTGGACAATATAATCACGACCTCTACAGGTACCCAACATTAAGAAATGTACCTATTTCCCTTACACTACCCCTTCTCTGCCGACGAGGAGCATTGGCCCACTGGTTTGCGCCCCCTGGTGTGAGTGAGTATGTTGGTAAGTGGATCATTTTTTACTTTCCTTCCCCTCCCTCTCCCCCTCCCTCTTTCCCTCACTCTGTTCTGTATTGCTAATGTTCCAGTTGAGGTTGCTCAGAATCATTGGGAATAACTTTATATGCTATTTTATATGTGATAAGGAAATTCGTATAAATTACATTTATCATCCGAGTTTATATATTAATATACAATTTTTAAAAAACCCTCCCCCCTTTTTTTTTCCTGAAAGATGAGTAAAGACAGGCTTAGCCGACTACAGGGAATTTTTGAAAAAGTTGGCAATAAGTCATTTGACACTGAGTTAACACAGGGAACCATACCGGCAGGAACAGGCCTTCCACATACTTAGGCCTTTGAGATCCATATGAAGAAAGCCTTCCTCCGTCTACAGGATGCTAAACAATGTGAACGCACACAATGGTGAGTTCTAAAGAAATATCTAAATCTAGGGATCACGCCTAGAGGTCTCCGGATCAAAAAGCACGGTAGCTTTTTAGATGAGGACATGTCTAAAGAGTGGAGATGGGTTTCAGAGTTTTGTACAGTCAAATGGATCAAAATTTTGATCCAACAAAGGTAAAGGAAACTAAAAATAGCACAACAAGCTGTATACGAAAGGGAAAGAGGGATCCAAGAGTTCAGCTCCTCCTATCTTTTCTCCAAATGGACACCGATCCTGGACAAGAATGTAACCAAAAATGAGGACCACCTCATTGGGAAGAAAACAGAGAAGCTGGAACGCAATAAAAATAACTACCACAAGGGCCACGTGTTTGAGAGGAAACGTCCTCCCCAAACACACTTAAAGGATAAAGCCCCAATTGATACAAGGAATCCCTCCAAGCCAGCTGGTGTGAAACATAAGAAGAACAACAAACCACAGAGGCATTCAAACCAACTAGTACATAGACCCATGCCCCCACTTGATCACCACCCAAGCAAACCGAGAAACCCCCGGGGCAGAGGCAAGTAACAATGTACCCGACATACAGATTTCACCATTAGATCCTATAGAGATCTCTGTACCTCCAGGAGCCAACCACTCCTTAGCCATCGAGGAGCCCTCTGTGGAACCCAACAGTCCCATGGGGACCTCCAAATGGAAAGAGATCTCAGGCACTTCCACTCATAACAGTCAGAATGTCAATCACCCTCAACTAATTACGTTTAGTATCCCAACATCTAACAGCTTTAGTCCCCTGTCAAAGGATTTTGACAGATATATCCAGCAAGGAGCATGACCCAAAGCTCAGGAGTCTATAGAGAACCTTGGCCTACGGGAAGGAGCATATCAGACAAATTTTCAGGCAATTCCTCCAAAGGGAGCCACGAAAGAAAAAAGAAAACTAGACCAGGACGAAGAGGGGGCATACACCACACAACACAACAAAAAAGAAAAAAACGCATCTGGCATAGAAGAGAGTACAATAAAAATCTATACCTTGTCCTCTCACACTCTGACCCCATATGAACTGCATATCCTACAGAAGGGCTTAAACTTCTCTCCATCCACAGGACGAAACAAATTCAGTCTATTCAAAGACCTACATAGATTCATAAGGCTCCCAACCTTGAAAAGACACTATGCGAATAACACCCATCCAAAGAAAGTCTGAAAATCGATAACAGATATGAGCAACAATAAATTGAAAGATACAGAGGAAACTCAAAGTAATGACCATATCCTGAATATTCTAGAGGACTTATGGTCAGAAGGACATACAGAAGGCTATATGGAGAACCCTGCAAAATATATCCCAGAAGAATATATCCCTTTTTTGGAGCCTGATGTCATACATACCAAGTTTAAACCAGTTTCCACCTTTTTTTCCAACACAATCCAAGGGTCCATATATTGAAACCTATTACCTACAAGGATTTCTTATCCCTTTGTGATACTTCCAATGCACAAAATCATCCCAATCTTTCAAAAGCCGAATGCGAGACCCTGAAAGATCTTGTAGCTAATAAGGAAGTCATGGTCAAACAGGCTGACAAAGGAGGAAGCACAGTCATACAGAACAGAGCAGATTATTTAAAAGAAGCACAACGCTTATTATCAGACAAAGAGATCTGTATGAAATTACCTTCGGACCCTCTTTCAAGGTACCAGGAAGAGCTAAAGAACCTAGTTGACAAGGCATGCAAAGATGAATTGCTAAATAAGAAAGAGAGGCAATTTTTAACGCCCCAAATGCAGTACACCCTATTTCTACCCCCTTCCCAAGGTGCACAAGTCCTTGGTGAATCCTCCCAGAAGACCTATAGTGGCAAGCACCAATAGCTTCACTAGCAGGCTCTCAATTTATATTGATTTCTTTTTACAACCCCTAGTGTGCCAACTCCCATCCTACATTAAGGATTTGAGTACAGTAATTGATGTCCTCCAATACTACCAGTGGTAGGAAGGGTACATGTGGGCACCCCTTGATGTCACGTCATTGTATACATCAATACCCCATGAAGTAGGCCTCAAAGCTACGCAATATTTTTTGACCATGGATGGTAATGTGAACTTGAGGCAGTCTGAGTTTCTGGTCAAGTGCATTGAGTTTTGCTTAATGCACAATTATTTTACATTTCTTGATCATTTTTACCTAGGAACCAGAGGCACTGCCATGGGGGGCAAATTTCGCCCCCGTGTATGCCAACCTCACCATGGGCTACTGGGAGGAGTGGAACATCTGGATCAACAACCCTTTCACTAAGCACATTATATTTTACGGCAGGTACATTGATGATATTGTGCTCATTTGGGATGGTGGTCCTGAGGTGTTCTCCTTTGTGGCCCATTGTAATAACAACACACTGGGCCTGTCTTTTACGCACACACTCGACCCAAATGAACTGGTCTTCTTGGACTTGGTACTGACCCACGACCAAGGAAAGATCATTACGAAGAACCATGTAAAACCTACTAGCAGGAATTCTTACCTCCATTATAACAACTGCCACCACGCCAAATGGAAGAAGAATATCCCTAGTGGGCAATTTAACAGACTTAGAAGAAACTGCTCCAAACTAAATGATTATATGATACAAGGGGAAGTCATGAAAAAGAAGTTTATAGAGAAAGGGTACCCCCCTGAATTAATCCAAGAGGCCGTTCTGGCACAGGCAGACCCTCCTATTAAACAAAGAGCTGGAATAGACAAGAAAGAAACCAGGCAAAACACTGTAAGATTTGTAACCACTTTTAATAATAAATATAAATTTGTCTCAAATATAATCAAGAAACATTATAACATTCTTCTGCTGGATCAATGCCTCGCCCCGGTACTCCCGGAGGCCCCACAGATTACTTTTAAAAAAGCCCTACACTAAAGGACATTGTGGCTCCCAGTAAGATACAAGCCGCAAACAAGAGTAGACCTCTAGACTTCAGGTCCTACTTCTATAATAGGACAGGAATTTATCAATGCAAGTAGTGATGGTGCTTGACTTGTCAATTTATTACACACGGGGATACAAAAATAACCACCACAAAAGGCAGAGCCTCCCATATTAAGCAATTTATTACATGCTCCACTGAGTACATCATATATGTCCTAAAGTGCCCATGTAATTTATTATATGTGGGCTGTACCATACATGCCCTGAGGGCCAGAGTTGGGGGCCACCGAAGATTTACGAGAAAGGGAACGAGGAGCTTAGTGTACCACAGCATTTCCATCAGGCCCATAATGATGATATTAGATTCTTAGAGGAATTGGCCATTCAAACCATCCCAAAGGGGACACTCACTGATAACGAAAGGTTTGCTTTCCTTTGTAGGAGAGAAACCTTTCGGATCTTCATGCTTGAATCCCTTACACCAAATGGTATGAATGAGGAATTGGAAACAAACAGTCTCATTTAAGTACAACTACCCTACACTGAAGTATTGAAATATATATATATATATATATATATATATACCTGTATATATATATTATGTGCACTTTTTTATGTGCATTTTTGTTCGTTATAACTGGGGAGTAAGGGGTCAATGATGTCCTGGATTGCCCCGTAGTCCTACCCACTTGGACAGCCCCTCTGTGATCGCCCTTGCAGGTGGTTCAGCCAACTGACAGGAGATTTAGGAGATCCAGTCTGCTCCAGCCTTTGGCTTCCAGCCCTGCCTATGGTCAGCTGATCCACTCCACGTGACCAACCTTGGAGCCTGAAGCATTATGGGAACACCGTGCGGCTGATGCTCTCTTCCACCAGCCTGTATCAATCCCCAGTGTTTGGCAGGCGGCCACGGTAATGGAGACAGCTGATCCGCCCCCCCTCCTCTTTCCATCTCTCCCACTCCCAGCCAGTATCTCAGTGGAACCAGACACACATCCCACACTACAACAGTGTTCACTACCAGCAGCGGTCTCCTTTCCCCCTCCTGCTCACCCAGGCTATGATCAGTGTGTCCACACATCATCACTGTGAGCCGGGTGTACTATGCAGCCGGCAATCCAGCAAGTCTGTGGCTCCTTTTTTCCCCAGAGGACTCCTGTGGTTTCACTCGAGGCTGTGAGTTTACTAATTCAATTATTTGATTAACACTAAACACACTGTGTTCTACATTTCAGCCCTGAGATCAAGTAGCACATTTTTAAACAGCAAATAAATGTTATTTACTTTATCCAGAGACCTTGGCTTATTTTACTGGATTAACCCCTTGAGCGCTGCTCTTTGTTCTCTCCATTATCACCAACTTTCCCCAAGGTTTTTAGCTGGCTGCTCTCGGGGCACCTGGTAGTCATTTTATTTTTAATTTTTATTTTTCCTTAATTTCACTTTTTAAATTGAACAGTTAAAACATATTTGAGCTAATTATCTGGTTTAAGCGCTGAATAGATTGTGTTGCTGTCTTGTGTGATCTTTTAAAATTATAATGACAGCAGAAACTACCCAAATGACCCTGATCAAAAGTTTAGATACCCTGGTGATTTTGGCCTGATAACATGCACACAAGTTGACACAAAGGGGTTTGAATGGCTATTAAAGGTAACCATCCTCACCTGTGATCTGTTTGCTTTTAATTACTGTGTGTGTGTGTATAAAAGGTCAATGAGTTTCTGGACTCCTGACAGACCCTTGTATCTGTCATCCAGTGCTGCACTGACGTTTTTGGATTCTGAGTTATAGGGAAAGCAAAAGAATTGTCAATGGATCTACAGGACTCTCTGAAAACATGTGGTGTGGCTGTTTCAAGATGCACAATAAGGAGGCACTTAGAGAAAGATGGGCTGCATGGTCGAGTCGCCAGAAAAAAGCCATTACTATGCAAATGCCATAAAGCAGCGCTATATGGATGGCCCACGGAAAGCACACCAGGAGAGTCATCAAAAAGCATAAGAGTCTCTTGCAGGACTTAGGGCTCAGACTGCTTGGCTAATTTACAAGGGGCTGAGGTGAAAGACAGATGGCCATGGGGTTCAGGTGCCAACTCTGAGCTTTCATCAAGGAATCGGGAGGGAGACAATGTGAAGGAACTGGAGGTATTGTCAGCCACCCAATCTACTATCGCCTGTACTTGTTCTGGCCTCACCAATCGTTGAGGGGCATTCGGGCCTACCATATACCGGTGAAGGTTCTGTTGGCTACCTGAGGAAGGTGTGTCCCTTGTGCGTGTAGCTGGCGCACCTCAACCACGTCCTCTCCTTCCAACAGGAGGTTCACCAACACCACCAACACCAGCAGCACCAGCATCACCAGCAGCACCATGACCACGTCCCTTATTTGCTCTCCTCATTGTGCCCGCAAATGTACTATGTAGTCCTATGTAAGTATTTATTAATACCAATTAATACCCTTTTTTTTTTTTTGAAAACACCAACATAGCCGGGCTTTTTATTTTGGTGCAAGAAATGCACCTCTCACACCAACAGCTAGAACCTCTCCCTTTAGAACTAGGAGTTGATTTTTGAACAACAATGTGTCACTTACAGCAACAGCTGGAAGCTCTCCCTTTAGAACTAGGAGATGATTTTTGAACAATAAATAATGTGTCACTTACAGCAACAGCTGGAACCTGGCCCTATAGGAGTAGGCAATGATTTTTGAACAATAATCTGTCCCTCTAAGCAACAGCTGGATGCTCTCCCTTTAGAACTAGGAGATGATTTTTGAACAATAATGTGTCACCTATAGCAACAGCTGGAACCTGGCCCTATAGGAGTAGGCAATGATTTTTGAACAATAATCTGTCCATCTAAGCATAAGCCTCTACCTAGTGCAGTCAGATTGTTGTGTAATGCAGGGTTTGATCTGCAATCTGTCACTCAAAGCAGCAGTATGTGAAATCTCAAATTACTCCCACAATCTGATCGCTGTGCACAATCGTAACGATTGTTGTGTTAGGCAGGGTTTGATCTGCAATCTGTCACTCAAAGCAGCAGTACGTGAAATCTCAAATTACTCCCACAATCTGATTGTTGTGTATGATCGAATCGATTGTTGTGTTAGGCAGGGTTTGATCTGCAATCTGTCACTCAAAGCAGCAGTATGTGAAATCTCGATTCTCAAATTTCTGCAATCTGTCCCTCAGAGCAACAGTAGTAGTAATCTCAGGATGCAGGATCAGATATTAAAATGTCTGCAATCTGTCCCTCACAAAAACGCTGGCAGCTTCCTCTCCCTATACTATTCAGAGTCTCAGAGAGCATGTGACTGCAGCATCAAGTGACTCCAGCTTATATAGAGGCTGGGTCACATGATGCACTGGCCAATCACAATCATGCCATTAATGGCTTCTAAGGGCAAACCAGTGAAACGCTTGTTGATTGACTGCCCTGCAGCTTTTCAACATGCATGATCAACTACCAGAACCCAGAACCCGAACCCGTACATTTTTTGAAATGTCCGTGTTCGGGTCTGGGTCCCAGACACCCCAAAGTTCGGTACAGACCTGAACGTTACAGTACGGGTTCGCTCAACGCTAATTAAGACATCACTCCTCCCTTCACTGTCCGAAGAAGCACAGGCAGAACTGAACCTACCCATTACGGTGGAGGAAGTGCAGAAAGCGGTGTCGCAGTCTAAAAAGGGGAAGGCTCCTGGCCCAGACGGCTTTACTCTTGTGTATTACCAAACACTCTTACCGACACTAGGCCCCCACATGGTTAAGCTATATAATGACATAAAGGCCGACAAACCCTTTTCCCGGGAAGCGTTGCGAGCACACATATCGGTGATCCCTAAGGAGGGTAAAGATCCCTCACAGTGCGGGAGCTATAGGCCCATCTCACTGCTGAATATAGACTTGAAACTGTTCACCAAAATTTTGGCAATTAGAATAGCTCAACATCTGCAACCCCTAATACACCTAGACCAGGTGGGCTTCATCCCAACCAGGGAAGCACGGTAAAACACGACGAAAGTCCTTAATCTAGTTCACGTGGCCTCGGTGACCCGTACATCATGCGTCTTCCTCAGTACAGATGCTGAGAAGGCGTTTATTTGGGTGAACTGGAATTTCATGTTCTCTGTGCTCTGACATATAGGGTTGGGAGACAACATAATTAATTGGATAGCAGGCATATATTCACATTCCACGGCCCAAGTAAAAGCTAATGGCATCCTGTCTGACCCGTTTACAATTACTAACGGCACACGACAGGGGTGCCCGCTCTCACCTCTCTTGTTTGCCCTCTCACTAGAACCCTTTCTCTGCAGAATCAGAATGAACCCCGATATTCAGGGTCTAACTATTGGCAAAACTGCACACAAGATCTCTGCATATGCGGATGACTTACTATTTACTCTCACTAACCCTATAATCTCCCTTCCTAACCTTATGAAAGAATTTGATACCTATGGTCGGTTAGCAAACCTTAAAATTAACTTCAACAAATCAGAGGCGATGGGAGTAGCGCTCTCTAGTGACCTCCTACAGACACTGCAATCCAATTTTCGCTTCAAGTGGACACCCACAGCGTTGAAGTATTTGGGCACCTATATACCGACGGATGCCACCCGGACCTTTGCTTTGAATTTCCCTCCTCTGACAACTAAAATTCATACCTTACTAGACCACTGGCATAAAGGCCTGCACTCCTGGTTCGGGAGATGCAAACTTTTAAAAATGTGTATCCTACCCAAGTTTCTTTTCCTGTTTCAGGCCTTGCCGATAAAAATCCCTCCAACATTTCTTAGGCAAATAAAATCCCTATTCACGCGTTTTATATGGGCACACAGAAAACCCCTTCTCCCCCGTTTGCATTTAGCGATACCTAAGTAATTCAGAGGGCTCGCAGAAGATATTATCAGGCAGCTCATATAGGCCAGATCATTGACTGTAGCCGACAAATGGACCGCAAACTATGGGCACAAATAGAGCAGAAACAGACACACATACCTCTGAAAGGAGCACTTTGGTGCTGCGATTCCTTACCTCCTGCTTTAAAGGCCCATCCGCTCATCGGTACCACACCCCGCCTCTGTTCACAAGTGCTCAGGAAAGCATCGTTGACATCATTAGACTCTCCACTCTACTCTATTTTGGGCAACCCACTCTTCCCCCCGGCCTCTTCACAAGAGATTACCAACACTTACAGGAGGCTGGTCTTGACAGGGCCGCAGACTTTCTACGGGGCGGACATTGGCCCGATATCACCACACTGATGGACAGTAAAGGACCATACCACCTACCGTTCTGGCCTGCACTTAGATTGCACCACTTCATACACTCTCTTACCAATCCGACGAGGTTCCACCGCTCCCTAACGACGTTTGAAGATTACTGCTCAGACTCTGACGACTTACCACAAGTCCTGTCTAAATCCTACACCATGCTAAACACACCAGCAGAACAACCACACTTACCATGCCTGACCAAGTGGGAATCAGACCTCGACCACACCTTTACGACAACCCAAGTTCAGAACATTATCCGCTTCACTTTAAAATCGTCCTTATGTACTAAGATCCAGGAGTCAAACTTTAAATTACTGACCAGTTGGTATTATACCCCTGTCAGATTACATTCTTGCTTCCCCACAGTCACAGACAGTTGTTGGCGTTGTCAAGAGCATAGAGGCACTGTATTACACATCTTCTGGTTGTGCCCCCAACTAACAGCCTATTGGTCGACTATACACTCTGTCGTACAGAAATTTATGGAACACCAGGTTCCAAAAGACCCTGTCTTTTTCCTTCTTCACGTTTCGCAGATTTCGCCCAAAAAATATAGTAGATCCATACTACGACATCTGCTAAATGCAGCCAAATCTTGTATCCCCCTCTACTGAAAAAGACGGGACCCTCCATCCATAACCTGCTGGTTCCACAAGGTGGAGCAGATTAATAGGAGGGAGGATCTGACCCTGACCTCCCAGCACAAACGTGAACAATATACTAAGACCTGGGGGTTGTGGAATACGTTCACCCTGTTTGAGGAAGGCAAAGCTCTACTAAGTGCCGCACCCTCCTGAGAGCTGCAATACCTAGCAAATCTGAGGGCCGCTGGGCCACATTGTCGGACACCATCGTCGCCTCGCATACTTTCCCCCTCTCACCCCGTCCCCCAGCCCCTTCCCCCTAGATTCTCCCCTTCTCTTCTTTTCTTTTTCTTTTTCTTCCTCACCTTTTCTCTTATTTCTTAGCAAACGGAAAAGAGATAGACACAAGGGCTTCACATCCTATGTTAGGCAGAGATTCTGTGTGGGTAGCCAGGGGCCCCCCAGATTAGAGAGAGGAGCCCATGGCTAAACTGATTGTGTGATAATCCCCATCTCTGCCCTTATCGATGCTATGGCATGATTATGAAAAGTCTTGCTGTTCTGTTTATTTTATCTCCTGCAATATGACTGGGAAATTTCTATGTTCATGACCGCTGAATCGCTTGACATTCAATGTAATGCTATGCCCTTGTTGGATGTTGATAAATATTAATATTTGAAAAAAAAATTTACAAAAATGTGAGGGGTGTACTCACTTTTGTGAGATAGTGTATGTGTAGTTATATATAAATATATATAAATATATGTGTAGATATATATACAGTCAGGTCCATAAATATTGGGACATCGACACAATTGTAATCTTTTTGGCTCTATACACCACCACAATGGATTTGAAATGAAACAAACAAGATGTGCTTTAACTGCAGACTTTCAGCTTTAAGTTGAGGGCATTTACATCCAAATCAGGTGAACGGTGTAAGAATCACAACAGTTTGTATATGTGCCTCCCGCTTTTTAAGGGACCAAAAGTAATGGGACAATTGGCTGCTCAGCTGTTCCATGGCCAGGTGTGTGTTATTCCCTCATTATCCCATTTACAAGGAACAGATAAAAGGTCCAGAGTTCAAGTGTGCTATTTGCATTTAGAATCTGTTTCTGTCAACTCTCAATATGAGATCCAAAGAGCTGCCATCATCAGTGAAGCAAGCCATCATTAGGCTGAAAAAACAAAACAAACCCACCTGAGAGATAGCAAAAACATTAGGTGTGGCCAAATCAACTGTTTGGAACATCCTTAAAAAGAAAGAACGCACCGGTGAGCTCAGCAACACCAAAAGACCCGGAAGACCACGGAAAGCAACTGTGGTGGATGACCAAAGAATTCGTTCCCTGGTGAAGAAAACACCTTTCACAACAGTTGGCCAGATCAAGAACACTCTCTAGGAGGTAGGTGTATGTGTGCCAAAGTCAACAATCAAGAGAAGACTTCACCAGAGTGAATACAGAGGGTTTACCACAAGATGTAAACCATTGGTAAACCTCAAAAACAGGAAGGCCAGATTAGAGTTTGCCAAACAACATCTAAAAAAGCCTTCACAGTTCTGGAACAACATCCTATGGACAAACGAGAACAAGATCAACTTGTACCAGAGTGATGGGAAGAGAAGAGTATGGAGAAGGAAAGGAACTGCTCATGATCCAAACAGTGTTGCCAACCTACCAGATTGAAATTTACTGACACAATACCCAAAATTTACTGACACACCCACGTTTTTACTGGCATTTTACAAAATTACAGTTTTCAGTTCAAATTTCAGTATTTAGGCCACAAGCAAGCACACTGTGCAAATAACAATGTGATTTAAGGTAGATAGCAAGGTAAAAAAACATATTTCTGTTATTTTCAATATAATAAGAGCAGATTATTTAGTCTATCAGTTTTGTCACCCATGTCAAATTGTAGAGATTTCCCCTTAATTTCTGTTCCATAACCGCCACAGAAAGTGAGGTGAAATCCCTGGTAGCCACAAGGATCACCAGAATTTAGGTCCCGACTTCTAAAGACTTCCTGTCTCCATCACCTCCTGATTTTATCCCTCCAGTCTCCATCCCTCCATCACCCATTATCTCCATCACACCATCCCCCCATCTCCATCCCTCCATCACCTCTTGTCTCCATCACACAATGCCCCCCCATCACTTCCTGTCACCATCCCTCCATCTCCATCACACCATCCCCATCACCTCCTGTTTCCATTACACCATCCTTCCATTACCTTCTGCCACTTATCCAGTGCACACTGCACTCATACAGTGCACACTGCACTCATACAGCGCACACTCACACTAAGAGAGAGAAACTCCTGCAGCCTGGCTGGCAGCTGTCTGTCAGAGTGAGCAGAGACAGTGTGTGTGTCAAGCAGTCACTCACTGTCCTGACTCTTTTTGGTTGGCTTGAAGAGGAAGCGTACTGCACTCACCACTGTCACCAGGAGGGCTGCTGGGTCAGCCAGAGCAGGGAAGCAGGCAGGAATCAGGAGTATCCATCCATCCAGAGTGTCTCAGGTGGTCAGGTGCTGGCTGGAGGTGGTATGGGGGGAAAATACAGTAACCTCATTTGAGGGCGGATGGGCTGGGCAGAGGCACTAGCTGGCAGCAGGAGGGAGTGGTAGTCCAACTCGTCTCAGGGTCAGGATTGGATCTTCTCACTCGCTGCTCAGGAATTTCCGTAATTGCACATGCGCAGCTCTGACCGGAGCCGATGGCCACCGTTTTTACTGGCACTTTTCGGCTGCTACTGACTTTTACGGACACCCAAAAAACTGCCCTGTTTTTACTGGTTGTCCGTAAATTTACGGACGGTTGGCAACACTGGATCCAAAGCATGCCAGCTCATCAGTGAAGCATGGTGGTGGTAGTGTCATGGCGTGGGCATGTATGGCTGCCAGTGGAACTGGTTTTCTTGTATTTATTGATGATGTGACTGCTGAAAAAAGCAGCAGGATGAATTCTGAAGTGTTTCGGGCAAAATTATCTGCTCATATTCAGCCAAATGCTTCAGAACTCATTGGATGGCGCTTCACAGTGCAGATGGACAATGACCCGACGCATACTGCGAAAGCAACCAAAGAGTTTTTTAAGGGAAGGAAGTGGAATGTTATGCAATGGCCAAGTCAATCACCTGACCTGAATCCGATTGAGCATGCATTTCACTTGCTGAAGACAAAACTGAAGGGAAAATGCCCCAAGAACAAGCAGGAACTGAAGACAGTTGCAGTAGAGGCCTGGCAGAGCATCACCAGGGATGAAACCCAGCGTCTGGTGATGTCTATGCCTTCCAGACTTCAGGCTGTAATTGACTGCAAAGGATTTGCAACCAAGTATTAAAAAGTGAAAGTTTGATTTATGATTGTTAATCTGTCCCATTACTTTTGGTCCCTTAAAAAGTGGGAGGCACATATACAAACTGTTGTAATTCCTACACCGTTCACCTGATTTGGATGTAAATACCCTCAAATTAAAGCTGAAAGTCTGCAGTTAAATCATATCTTGTTTGTTTCATTTCAAATCCATTGTGGTGGTGTATAGAGCCAAAAAGATTAGAATTGTGTCGATGTCCCAATATTTATGGACCTGACTGTATATATAGTGACATTATGCTCGACACGGCAATGGACAGGTGATACTTGTCACCTAGCATGTGATCATTTTGAGGAGACTAGTGGTTTTGCCGGCCACTGTGGCAGATCAGGTTCCGGCCCTGACTTTCTGGTCTACTCAAACCCCTCTCCACCTACATTTAATGATCAGGAAGCTCACTAGAGCTCGATCCTGTATCTCAGAGGGAGAAAGCCGAGAGAGCTCTGTGTGCTAATTTGGACTCTAAAAAACAAGGTTTGTAATGTGCTTATGTTTTGTGGGTGTCTGGGACAGCCCCACACTGTATGGAGAGGAATCTCTTTGTTTAGTGTAGCGCCAGACGGCAAGGTTTTGTTTTCTGTTTCTGTTTATATTTTGATCTTGCAAACCTGTAAAAATAAACCTAGCAAGCCGCCAGACTTTAAAGAGACTGACATCCATGCTGAATCTTTTCCCCTGAAAAGTGATCCCCACGAGCTAATCTCCCACAATATATATATATATATATATATATATATATACATATATATATATATATTCTACTGTATATATTTGCATGCCCCCAACAACCCCACCTGAAACTTACTTTCCGCCACTTTCCAGGTCAGCCATGGCATGATATTTCCTTCAACATTGTACTTTATGGAATGGCTGCTATTGGCATGCCATTGTTAATCAATTGTCCAGTCATGATGATGAACAAGCAACATTGCAAATCATTTTTCTTTGTTCATAACATATGTACATCACTTATCAATGGCCTCCTTCCTTTTTATCCACTTGTATGTAAGTTGGCTTTAACCCTTTCCCTACCATTGATGTAAGGCTTACATCGGCACAGAACTGCTTCCAGCTTACCAGGTTAGTAAGCCTTATATTACTCGCATTCCCCCTCTGCTATAAGCTCATGGTAAATTCTGCTCCTGCCATATTTCATCCTCTTCTCCCTTTACCTCACAATCTCTGCATTTCCCTCTTCTCCTACTTTATACCGTCCTCGTCTTAAATGGTACTCGAATATCGTCTCCCCCTTACGCTCATTATATTCCGAATGATTGGACCATTCGACCTTCGTCAAGACACGGCTACATTCGGAATGTAGTTACCATCCCTTTCCCAATTTCGGTTGAATGTATGTTCACCTATTTTTCCTTCCTCCGGTAACTATTCACTACATGTATACAATACTTGTTTCTTTTTACTAAACGTTACAACGAACAAGTAGTAGTACTGACCTGTTAACTAATTGTTACCGTACGGTTATCGTCGGTAAGGTATTTCATGTTACAACTTCCTTTATAGTACGGTACCGACTGGACCT
>BLSH010204095.1:9169-27308 GCA_018402905.1 Glandirana rugosa
TATATATATATATATATATATATATATATATATATATATATATATTTAAATAAATGTTTTTCTTTTTTTTTTTTTTTGGTGGAACTAGATGGACTTGTGTCTTTTTTCAACCTGACTAACTGTGTAACTATGTAACTATGTTATATCCCCCTCCCCGACTGCAATTTCTAGAAATAAGGTTTGTCCCAACAAGCTGTTAGGGTCAACAGCAAAACCTGAGACATATAATATAGGGATTTTATGGGAAAGAACCTCAGTGATGAGCATAATCATAAGTAATGAATTAAAATTTCTCAATTTTTATTAAATCTTCAAAACATATAAAATTTCATATAGTCTTATACCATAGGAACGCTACATAGTACAAAATACCAACTGCAAATAACATCAAGAGTACATAGTAGGAATATTGTTTCACCAACGTTTCGCAGTCTTGCTGCTTCATCCAGGGCTATCCCTCTTCTCTTGATGCTCTATTACAGATAGCATATCCATTAGTCATATATATTCAACATGCGTACAGTAGCACAATAACAGTTCCATCTCTTTATGCATGCTCACCACAAATAAAACAGTATTTGTATCCAAAAAGCTGCATCCCCTCAATACTGCCGCCAGACCACTTGGACACTATCGGACAGTGATGTCAGATTCACCTGTCCCGCACAGGCAGGTACTGGAGTAGGGCATCCACGGGGGGGGGTTCAGAAGGATGATGTGACATCCGTAACTGACCAGATTGGAAAAAAGACCATGGACGTGACAAACATGAGCCTCCGTCCACAGGCAGAAGGAGGAGACCGACTCCCTATGAAAAAACAGATAAGCATCTCCTAATCATGATGGCCCCTAATAATAAGAATTAATATATGTAAAAACATTAAACATTCGTTTAGAACAAAAATGTCCTCTTAATTTCTAAGATCAGGGTGTGCACTGGTCGCATCCTCAGCAAGGAAATGCCAATTGTGGGAGAGAATATTCCTGATTAGCTGATGCTGGTTACTAAAGGTGGTGATTCGTTTTGTGGGCGAGGATTTTTTGGATCTGTGGGGGCCAAAGACAAGACATGAATGGGGGCGTGCTTTTGCTTTTCGATATGCCTTTTTAAGTACCTTCCTACCATAGCCTCGTTCTCTAAGGCGATCATACAAAGCCCTCGCTTCACGTTCAAAATCCTCTTCCCGCACACAGTTACGGCGTGTCCGAAGATACTGGCTGAAGGGCATACTGTGAAGCAGAGGGCATGGATGGGAACAACGGCGTTTCAGCGCCAGCCTCCGATCGGTGGCTCTCACATGCGGACACGGAGTGGATGGACCCTGTGGAAGTATAGGTAGGCCGGACTCTATATAGTCTACGTTTTTTGAGCTTTTGAGATATTTTGACCAAGTATGAGCTATGAATTAGCTAAACTATAGTAGCTTTTGGATTGTGCATAGTTAACTGGGACCTATGGCTCTACCCCTATTTTAGTGTAATTATTTTGATATACTCATTCATCTATCTTAAGTAGCTAATACCCTCCTCGGCCTATCCCACATCTGTCCTATGGTGTTGGTAAAGCTGAGTGAGGATGGTGATAATTACAACACAATATAAAACATTGGGAGGGCCCAATTTTGAGATTAGCCATGATGTGAATGGCAGTTTAATGTAGGTCCTGGGAATGGCATGCTGGTTAATTGGCTTGCCACCAGTGCACACCCTGATCTTAGAAAGTAAGAGGACATTTTTGTTCTAAACGAATGTTTAATGTTTTTACATATATTAATTCTTATTATTAGGGGCCATCATGATTAGGAGATGCTTATCTGTTGTCTCCTCCTTCCGCCTGTGGACGGAGGCTCATGTTTGTCACGTCCATGGTCTTTTTTCCAATCTGGTCAGTTACGGATGTCACATCATCCTTCTGAAACCCCCCCTCCGTTGATGGCCTACTCCAGTACCTGCCTGTGCGGGACAGGTGAATCTGACATCACTGTCCAATAGTGTCCAAGTGGTCTGGCGGCAGTATTGAGGGAATGAGGCGAGCAGCTTTTTGGATACAAATACTGTTTTATTTGTGGTGAGCATGCATAAAGAGATGGAACTGTTGTTGTACTACTGTGCGCATGTTGAATATATATGACTAATGGATATGCTATCTGTAATAGAGCATCAAGAGGAGAGGGATAGCCCTGGATGAAGCAGCAAGACTGCGAAACGTTGGTGAAACAATATTCCTACTGTGTACTCTTGATGTAATTTGCATTTGGTATTTTGTACTATGTATCGTACCTGTGGTATAAGACTATATGTAATTTTATATGTTTTGAAGATTTAATAAAAATTGTGAAATTTTTATTCACTACTTATGATTATGCTCATCACTGGTTCTTTCAAATAAAATCCCTATATTATATGTCTCAGGTTTTGCTGTTGACCCTAACAGCTTGTTGGGACAAACCTTATTTCTATAGGTGAAGCTCAGCATACACGACCTGTCTCAGGGACTGTCTGAATCAGCCCTCAGGGGAATTTATCAAAACTAGAGTAGAAAGAATCTGGAGCAGCTGTGCATGGCAACCAGTTCCAGATTCTGATTGCACCAGTTTTGATCAATTCCCCTCACTATGTTTTACATTTCTTACTCCTGACTACTGTATTCTAAGTGCAGCACATTCTTTGTTAACCACTTCAGGGTTAAGGATTCAATCAAGGATTTCCCACTTTAGGACCAGAGCACTTTTTGCGATTCGGCACTGCGTTGCTTTAACTGACAATTGCGCGGTCGTGCAACCTTGTACCCAAACAAAATTGACATCCTTTTTTTCCCACAAGTGGAGCTTTCTTTTGGTGGTATTTGATCACCTCTGCGTCACTTCTGATCACCGCTATAAACAAACAAAGAGCGACAATTTTGAAAAAAGAACATTTTTTTTTGCTATAATACATATCCAAAAAAATATATAAAAAAAACAAATTTATTTATCAGTTTTGGCCGATATATATACTTCCTCATATTTGTGGTAAAAAAATCGCAATCGGCGTATATTGATTGGTTTGCACAAAAGTTGCTGCGTTTATAAACCATGGGAATTAATTTATGGTGTTTTTACTTTTTTTTTTTTTGTTTTACTAGTAATAACGGCGATCTGCGATTTTTATCGGGACTGCGACATTGTGGCGTACTCACTTTTGTTGCCAGCGGTTTAGACATTAATGGCTGAGTTATTTTGAGGAGACAGAAAATGTACACTGTTATACTAGCTGTACACTCACTACTTTACATTGTAGCAAAGTGTCATTTCTTCAGTGTTGTCACATGAAAAGATATAATAAAATATTTACAAAAATCTCACTTTTGTGAGATACTGTAAATGTCATTGGCGGGAAAGGGGTTAACCTTTAGGGGGCGATCTAGGGGTTAACTGTGTTCCCTAGGCATGTTCTAACTGTATGGAAGCTGGGCTGGCAGGGACATGAGAGATCTAACTGATCCCGAATACAGGGATCAGTAGATCTCTGTCATGTCGCCTGTTAGAACGGGGAACCGCCGTGTTTACATTGCCGGTTCCCCGTCCCTCCTGTGTAGTAAGTGATCGCGGGTCGCCGGTGGACATCGAGTCCGCCAGACCCGCGGACACACTGAGGGAGCATGTGGCGGGCACCAGAGTGCACCGCCACTGGCACGTGCTCGCCCCCTAGCTGCGCCTGCGCGAATTGCCATTTATAGATGGCGATTTACGTTACGCTGCCGCTGTGCAGCAGTAAATCTACGCGTCGCAGTCCAGAAGTGGTTAAAGGGGTTGTAAGGGCAGAAAATGCACTCTATGCATGAAGGTAGGAAACAGACTGCACAGTGTAAAGACAGCAATGGTCTGGAGAGTGTAAAGCATAGCACAATCTAGAAAGTGGTACCTTTAGTATCTTACTGCCAGCCCACTGTACAGAGTCTAGCAGCCTGCAGTGAGCTTGTGAGTCCTCCTATAATTTTAGAGGTCCCAACCCTGGTGGGCATATATAATGCACAGAGTGTAGAGGTGTTGGTGGTAGTTTACTAAGTATCTCGTTTGGACCACAGAAGATTGAGTGGGGATTGTGATTCATAGACCATGTCAATGAAATTAGAGAATCAAGTCTGGACACTATATGCACTCTCTGAATGTTTTTTTTATGGACACTTTTGGGGTGTAAAAATTGGATCATGGTTTGATTATTTTGTGACATCTTAGGGTTCTTTCAGAAAGCCGGTAAGCTTACCTCCTCCTGAAAAGCGATCCATGGCGGATTGCTTTTCAGAGGGTGGTGTAGCATTGGGTGACAGGTGTTCGAAAGGGTGCTACTGCTCACTCCTGACACCTGTTTTTCCTTTTTTTGATTTTTTTATTTCAATTGCTGAATGGCAATTTTACAACGCGGGACCTTGCTGCAACTGTGAGCCATGCGTTTGGCTTGCGATTGTGGCGTGGCCCCATTGATCTCAATGACTGAGTTTGACAGTTGGGGCCACCTGTTTTTACCGCCTCCCTGGCCACCTGTGTGAAAGAGCCCTGAGTTTTGAAGAATACATTTCATACAGCAATGTATATATAACAGATATAAAAGTTTTCTGACATTATAAGTGGGAACCTTTTCCATGACAAACAAATATTGCATATTACTTTGTGTATTGTTTTTCTTATGATGATTTTGACTTGATCAAGGTTTTAACAAGACTTGTGGTGTGGAGCCTGTGGTGTCCTGGAGTGTTCTCTCTGTATGAAGAGAGTGTTCAGTGATATGGAGAGAGGCTGATCACATGACTTTCACAGTTCATATGACCAAGCTCTCCTCTTTTCGACACTTGAAAAATGTGTTTCAAAGGAAGTCCGCACTACTACCATCAGGCCATGCCCCCAGTTTAACACTTGCATCCACCCAGAATAAACTGAGATCACACAAAAATTGGATTTAAAGGCCATAGTGGCCCTTTTTTACAAAACCAGTCCAATAAATAACTACAATTAATAATAAATTACAAGAAGGATGGTTTAACAGTCCTTGAGGACACCATGAATGAAGCATCCAGTGATACCTCGGATCACGAACCTAATTCGTTCCACGGCTCTGGTCGCGAACCGAGGCAAATTTTCCCGTAGGGTTCAAAGGAAATCAGGTTAATCCTTTCTGAACCTTTTTTTTTGTTTTTGAACCACAAAAATATGAAACAAAGTGCAGCACATTCTTTTTACCACCATGCTTGCTCAGCACATTCTTGCCACCTGCATTAACACTCTGCACAATCTTGTCACCTCCATTACCGCTCTGCACATTCTTGTAACCTGCATTACTGCTCTGCACATTCTTGTCACATTCATTACCGCTCTACACTTTCTGTTCAACAACATGCTTGCTCTGAACAGTCTTGTCACCTTCATTACTGCTCCGCACTTTCTTCTTACCACCATGCTTGCTCTGAATTTTCTTTGGAGCCATACTGGATGTCCAGTACAGTACAGTATGTGATAAAAAGCACACAAAAAAGCTTTACAGCAAGTGTGTACAGGGGTATACAGTACAGTACTGTACAGTATGTGCTAAAAAGCACACCAAAAAGCTTCCCAATACTGTAAGTGTCTTCACAGTACACTTTCAGTGTCTCTCTGTGACCACACTCACCTACAAGAAGTTGCAACCAGGTGTCAGAGCATGGAAGATGGCCGCGGCTCCTGTTCATGAACCGAAGCGGAGTTCGTATACCGAAGCAAGTTTTTCTGGACTCTTCTGTTCACAAACCGAGTTGTTCGTGAACAGAAGCCCACGTGAACCGAGGTATCACTGTATCTATATGTGGCCCAAATTGTTTAACTTGATAGTCCACCAGCTGCACTACCCAGCCTGAAGGATTATTACAGAAACCTACTGCAGAATACCCATCAGTTCATTGATCCTGGGTCTCAACAACTGGAATGAACCACAAACAGTAGGTCATACTTTAGACGGGTCCCCACCCTCTCTTACACAAATGAACACCTTCAAAGGCCTTCAAACTGCACATTAGCTTCCATGACAGACTTAGCAAAATAACAATAGGAAGGAGGGTGATATGCTCTTCAGTCACTGGTCAGCCTGGTAATGCCACTGTCCTGATGCTCCCTACTGATTCCTTTAACTCTAAAGCACCCCTCAGGGGTGGCTGGTAGTTGTGGTTCACCTGTCTCTCTGCCCTCAATCACACACTTTTACATTCATCCATAGTCACTGAACAGGCCGATACTTTGTTTTTGTTGTTTTATTGAGGGGTTAAACTTGGATAGGGTAGGGACGACTGTGGGATGCCCAAAGATCACGAAACAGGACCATATTATATACACCACAGTATATACACTCCTTCTTCCTCCAGCAATAATACTTGCTGACTGTTACACTCCTTCACTTCTCTTCTGCACAACACTTGCTTCCTTACTGTTAGGCTTGAAGGGAAATTTATCAAGCCTCCATTACATCTTCCTCCATCCCTGCTGGCACGTGGTGAGGCCTGTGCTTCCTTGTCAGCAGGACCTCTGGACCGCCCGTCACAGGCAAGAGCCACAGGCCCTCAATTGTAAGTCCACGGGCCCTCAGAGTGTAGCTAAGTGCAATCGTGCTATTGATGGACTACTGCTCCCAGCCCATCCTCTTCCAGGCCACTCCGGCCTACCTCACCTTCCAGTGACACCCCTCCCCTGACTGGCTCCTTCACTTTTCACAGACCGTCCACTGTCTCCTCCCAGCCTGCTCCAGTCCTCTTCTCCAGCTCCCAGGGTCGGTCACTCACCGCACCGGCGGATCCTTTAAAGAACCTTTCCTGTAGCCTCTCTGTTGCTCTCCTGCTCCCTTGTGCTACTCCAGGATCTCTCTCCATTCCTGGCTGCACCTGAGCCACCAGGCCTCAAGGTCACCCCCAACTGGGGGCTCCACAACCTCTGCTACATCTCCACTCTTCCACCCGACACTCTCCTCCCCCTAACTGGGCAGATCACAGTATTTAAGGAGGCCTGCCCCCTGCCAATCCAGGATGGGGTTTGGTCAGGACTCCTTAACATACTTCAGAAAGTGACAACTCCTCATCCATCCCCTTTTCCAGAGCCTTCTGGAAACAAAGGGGAGGAGTAACCAAGGGGTGTTCCTCCCTGCAATCTCCAGCTCTTCCTGGGCAACTCCCCTCCCCAGATCAAAACATTCATGCCTGCCCTTATTGTCAGGCCTGACTAAATTTTCCTCTCCTAGCAAAAATCTACTACAAAAAAGCACCTATTACTAAGGAGGTGCTACACTCACCCCCCATCCCCAAACATCAACCGGTCCCTAGCTGAAAACGTACAAAAATAGCTCCTGTGTGCAGGAGCAAGGGCATCTCAAAGTCAAAAATGCGAAGGGGGAAAAGGGAACAAACTTGGACGTGGAAAATATGAATAAATAAGTACAAAAATAAATATACTCTCTCTGCACATTATTTACATTTACACGTGTATCGGTACCCCCGAAGGAGCTGCTAATGTAATTTATATTTGTTCCCGGGGCTCCCCCTGATTAACCTGCATCCAGTCACCATGGATTTCACACTGTCAGGTGCACACACAATCCTGCTCATTTTCAATGACCAGTCTAGGGGATGAATTTTCAATGCTTTATTGTAGAACTTGGATAGGAGAAGGAAAGGTATGGGATACTCCAAGTTAACTGACTTCAGATGAGGACAACTTCTCCCTATCTCTGTACAGCAGATTGATCTCAGTGGTGCACTTAGCAAACTAATAAAACAAGTCCACCTCCAAGCAATAGAGGACAGGCCGGACCTTGCTTCTTCAAGACACTAACCAGTGTAACCAGTGTCTCCTTTCTAACTCAGTGTAGCACACTGCCAATGGCACTTTATGGCAGGCTCACTTTAGTGGAACAGGTCCCATTTTAAGCAGTAAGGACAGAATAAGCCAGACTCTGTTCTTCAAGACACTCACCAGTGTCTCCTTTCTAGCTGGCATACCCTATCAGTTGATTATGAGGGCAGGGGAAATTCTAGCAACACAGTCTCAGGAATCCCTTCACGGGTCTGTACTCACACCATGTCCCGGGATAATCGGTAGCCTCCTTCCAACTTCCAGCAACACTTTGCACTGTGATATCAGACCAAATCCAAGGACATCCTCCCTCTATCAGCTTCTAAAGAACTCTGGGCTGCAGCTTCAGCATCCGAATAGGCCTCGACCAGGCCTAGCAACCGGCAGCCTCCTGGATAGGTCCTCAGGCCTAGCAGCCAGGAACTAAACACATGCCCCCATCCCTAAGGTCTGGGTGGGCTGGAACTCCTAACCTTGAGCCCATGTGCTCCCTTTTAGGTGTTCGCCCAAGATGCATTGGGGGCCACTCCCCTGCTAGTTGGTCAGAACCACCCTCAAATACATCTGCTGTCACTGGCTGGGTTTTTCTCACACTACCCAATAGGGACACATACAATTAGACAGTGTAAAACTCTCCAGACCATATGAATCAGCACCAGAGCCCACTGAGCAGACCTTACTCAAATCCAGGCTTTCTGATAAGCAGATAGCATACAAATTTGCCTGTCTACTCTCCTGTTAAGCAGAGAGCCAAAAACTATGTACACTTACTAGTACCCAAACTAGAAGGGCGCTACACACATTATTTACATATGCACATTATTTACATATGCACATTACGACAATCCTAGCTACCTGTCCCTGTAGCTAGCAGCACATTTCATACACCAAATTCATACACAATCACCGAGCCAAAGCACTTCTCCCAAGAGAAAAGTACTCAGCTCACACAGTAAGAGAAAGAAGTTTTGCCTCTCGCCAGAAGGGAATGGACAGCCACCCCATTCCATGGATCCTAAGAGAAGAAACAAGAACTACTAAACTACAACTAACTAAACAGCACACAGGTCAGCTGGAAGGGGGTTATGGACCTCCCAGATGAGCAACAGTAAATCCAACACCACACATTGGTTTCCTCTGCCACCTGTCTGATCTTTTGATGAGGGGTTATAACCCACCAGCAGAAACAGTAAAGGAAAGAAAGGCATGCATATAGAACAATGTGAGTTTTCCTTGAGTCTTAGATGGAGGGGCCCCTCCCTGGACAAATAGGCTCTGAAGAATTGTTTGGAAAGGCCAGAACACACCTCACCCCAACGTTCTTTCAATGAGCCAAGTCTTTGCCCTTGGATGCAGGGTGGCAGGCTGGCATGTTCTGAACAAGGTTAGGGGAGAAACAAAAACACAACCCTGCAGTCTTCCAGCAGTCTCTGGTGTCTTTGGCTCCTACAAGAAAGCTGTAGTCCTCCAACGGTCTTTTTCAAATGTAGAAGCATGGGTCAGGCAGCCTCATCCTGCTTTCCCCTTCTCCACTGGAAGAAATGGAATACCTCCTTGTAGGCTGGTTTGGCTTCATCACAAGGACCTTGTCTCCATAAATAACAGTCCCCCAGTCCCCATTCCTGATTCAACTCTACAAAGCAATTCCAGACCTCACCGTCCTGCCATCTCAGGGGTTTGGGGACATGCAAATATTCCCATATCATTTTATCCTCCCACTCTCCTCTGGAGCTCTCCACGACATCCATGATATGGAGAGGGACATATGGAAAGTCTAGGCCCTACTCCAAGGCAACTTCACGTTGTACCTCCCGTTGGAACCGGGAGAGCCTGGCTAACTCCTTTACCTTCCCTCACCCCGGCCGGATCAGGGTGTCAGGGGATCTGATCACCTGTTGCCGAAGGTACCTACCCTGGTCAGGGTAGTGGAGGGCCTATTTAGGAACAACTGATTGAGGGCGATAGGGGTTCCTGCAGCTTCATCTGTGTCTGGTTCAGACTCTGGTCCCCTCCCGTCCTCTGGTGGAGTATGCAACCCATGGGACTCTCCTGTCTCCCACTCTTCCTCATCTGGGCTTTCATAAGGGGACGACCATTCTACAAGTCTTTCCAGGGACCCAAACTCAGCTTCCAATCTGGGGGAACCCCAATCAAGTGGTCTGTCTCTCTGCTCCTCTTCCAACTCACCTGAGTGCACACCCCCTCTTGCACTAACTACGCTGTACAAGGAATAGCTATGGGCAGACTTATGGCCGATGGTGCTGGGGGGCTCTAGTTCCTGATGGACAGTACTTACAAGTCCTAGGTCCCGGCTGGGCCTTCAGTCACGACAGCTCACTCTTTAATTCCCTCTTTAGCGTTTGTGGGGAGTCGCCGGGGCGCAACTCCTTCCCGCCTTGACGAGGTGGCTCCAGGACCACTCCAGCCTTCCGGGATTTCTCGGGCTGTGGCGTGCAAAGTCCTGACTGCAGGTCCACATTGAAGTAACGTGGATCCTGCCAGATGTCCATCTGCCGCATGAGGGGCTCATAGCAATGGCCACACCTTGCCCATGCTTCCACTGCTGCTGTTGGCATCCGACATCCTGGGCAGAGCAGGCACAGTCTTTCCATCCTGTTAGGAAAGGATTGGCCTGGTGAAGCCAGGTCCTTTTTCTGGACTTTTTGCCGTTTTTTGCCGTTCACGCGTGTTCACACGCGCTCCCGTGCGTTCA
This sequence comes from Glandirana rugosa, assembly GCA_018402905.1. Lineage (NCBI taxonomy): Eukaryota > Metazoa > Chordata > Amphibia > Anura > Ranidae > Glandirana > Glandirana rugosa. The sequence continues at coordinate 19,727 of BLSH010204095.1, forward strand.
CGTGTGCCCGCGCCGGAAATGGCTCCAAACGGCCCTATTTGAACTTCCTGCACCTGTCAGAAGGTGCTGTCCGTTCTACAGCATCTGAGTACCTGTGAGCTTCAGCTCTCCTGCCTGTAACCTGCTTCCTGTGTTGTTTCTGTTCCTGTGTACTGACCCGGCTTGCCCTGACCTGCTACCTATCTGCCTGCACCGACCCCGGCTATCCACGACCATTCGTTTGCCTGACCCTTCTGTACCTTTGCTGCCAGCCTGTTAAGGAACCCTGCTTGGACTTGACCACTCTCTGCCTGAACCCCTTGTACCGCACAGCCTGCCAGTTGCCGACCCAGCCTGAACGACCATTCTTCTGACCTGCACGACCATCCGGAGCCTCACATCACCTCTATCAGTGACCATCCGGCCCTCGTGCCATCCCGCACTCACGGGCCCCCGTCTGCTCTACCAGGGACCCCTGAATTAGGTGTGCAAGAGTGGTTGTTCCCTGCACACACCAGACTCCACCACCAGAACCGTGACACATCCCATACACCACCCCGAGGGCGAATCCCCCGCGGTGCTCAAGTCGGACAACTGTGTCCACGAGTGTCCGTTCTGGCATTTTCGGCAGCCAAGTAAGGGCCGGTAGCAGACGACTACCCTCCGCCATCTTCTACAACCTCATGAAATCTGCCGGGCTCAGAGAGACTTTTGTCTCCTCCAGGGCGTGGAAACATATTTGTAATTCTTGGGCGCGGTCACCCACCGTGGTTGCCACAGACGATGACACAGGTCACTGAATGGAGAAACAAGACGTTCAAGTGTACGCCCCAGCACTGGTTGAAGCAACTGGGTAAGTGGGAGCGGCAATTGGCAACCGCTCCCGCTGGTTACTATGAGCAATGGCACATTTGTAAGAACTTTTCTGTTTTAGCAGGCAAACATACAAGTCCTTCCCCTGGGTTCAATCCACATAGAAAATAGAACAATTAGAGTTCCCTGGCTCAGTTCTCTTGCGGTTTCTAGGGGTAACGACTGACAGCTTTACAGGAGAATCCCAGAAAATGAGCCCCCAAATGTAGCCAATGGCCCCCCTTAGGGGTGGCTGGTAGTTGTGTTTCCCCTGTCTCTCTGCCCTCAATCACACACTTTTCTGTTCATCCGTAGTCACTGAACAGGCCAGTACTTTGTTTTTGTTGTTTTATTGAGGGGTTAAACTTGGATAGCGTAGGGACGACTGGGACTGGGTTGCCCAAAGTTCAGGAAACAGGACCATATTACATACACCACAGTATAAACACTCCTTTTTCCTCCAGCACTGATGCTTGCTGACCATTACTCTCCTTCTCCCTCCAGCACTAATACTTGCTGACCGTTACACTCCTTCACTTCTCTCCTGTACATTACTTTCTTCCTTACTGTTAGGCTTGAATGGAAATTTATCAAGCCTCCATTACATCTTCCTCCACCACTGCTAGCACGTGGTGAGGCCTGGGCTTCCATGTCAACAGGACCTCCAGACCACCAGTCACAGGCAAGAGCCACGGCCCTCGATTGTAAGGCCATGGGCCCTCAGAGTGTAGCTAGGTACAATCGTGCTAGCCAGGTATTGATGAACTACTGCTCCCAGCCCATCCTCTTCCAGGCCACTCCGGCCTACCTCACGGTCCAGTGACACCGCTCCCTTGACTGGCTACTTCACCTTCCACAGACTGTCCACTGTCTCCTCCCAGCCTGCCCCAGTCCTCTTCTCCAGCTCCCAGGGTCGGTCACTCTTCGCACCAGTGGATCCTTTAAAGTGCCTTTCCTGTAGCCTCTCTGTTGCTCTCCTGCTCCCTTGTGCTACTCCAGGATCTCTCTCTCCATTCCTGGCTGCACCTGAGCCACCAGGCCTCAAGGTCACCTCCCCAGACAGGGGGCTCCCTCCCGGGTGAAGCCTCAGCAACCTCTGCTACATCTCCACTCTTCCACCCGACACTCTCCTCCCCCCAGCTGGGCAGATCACCGTATTTAAAGAGGCCTGCCCCCTGCCAATCCAGGATGTGGAATGGTCAGGGCTCCTTAACATACTTCAGAAAGTGATACCTCCTCATCCATCCCCTTTTCCAGACCCTTCTGGAAACAAAGGGGAAGAGTAACCAAGGGATGTTCCTTCCTGCAATCTCCAGCTCTTCCTGGGCCACTCCTCTGCCCAGATTAAAACATTCAGGCCTGCGCTTATTGTCATGCCTGACTAAATTTGCATTTCCTAGCAAAAATCTACTACAAAAAAGCACCTATTACTATGGGGGTGCTACACACCCCTACAACCCTGTCATGTTGCCTCCATGTGTTTTATCTTATTTCTTAGTGAAGCACTAACATTTATAAGCACAGTGCTGTGCTTCATAAATGTACCTTTGTTTCTGAAGTAATAGTATGACCGTGGTAGAATGGTCCTCATTGTATCTTGAAGAAAAGATGATTCGCAAGGCAGAACACTCATTTTGGTACAAAAGCAAGGGTCTAGTATTGAATTGTGATGTGTTACTCTCACGCTCCCACTAAAACAACAATTGATTTGTGCTTAAATTGATACTAAATATTAAATCGTTGCTGTGGCAGCTGCAATCGCTAAATAGTTATCCATGACTATTTTGCAATATTTAAAAATAAAAAATGTGCTCAGCACTACCAAAAGTGAATAAAAAATATATTACTGCATTCATATATGCTTCACATGCGTTTTTAGATCTATTGTTTTTTAGAAATTTAAATAATAGGCGAAGTGCTCAGCACTTATCACAGGTGTGCAGACATTCAAACAAATTGTGTCATATGATAGCCTACATTCATTGTAGATTTAACAATATATCATGCATAAATTAGTAGTGACTAATTGTGTTCAACACTCTGTGCCACATATAAATCAAACACTGTGTTTCAAGGCTGGACACAATCTGTGCAATTGGTAACCCTGCATGTGCTCAAGTGATTCTCATTAATTACTGTGTCTCAAGGCTGGACACAACTTAACTAAAACATAAATACCACAAATCAGAATATACAGTGTATCTATTAATGTGCATATAAAAAAATGTCTCTTTAAAGTCTTCAATTTGTTTTTGTGCCTTCTTAAATCTGGTATCCTTCCACCAAAAACAGTGATATTTTTGTGATGTTCACAGGAATTAATTTTTGTGACTGTAATCCACTCTGTGCCACCTTTTTGTGCTCTAGCCTCTCACCTGAGTGTGCTAGGGCCTTAGCACGTAAAGGTTTCTTTGATGTGATGATGTGATGGTAGTGTTTCTCCACCAGAGGTCTCCCAATGCTCCTAATGGAGCCCTCCTTCCTCCAATGGTGTGCCTGGTTCCTCCAAGCTTATACTTCTAATTTTGTTCTCAGCATATATGGCAGAAGAATTGAAAAGCTCAGTGGTGTGATATAGTTTTAAAAGTTTATTTGAATAAAACACATAAAGAACTCACATTTAAAATCCTAAAAACCGGCGCCACTCCACGAGCAGCGAACTCGTCACTTTCAATTTCGTCACTTCCGATCACCTCCGCTCACGCCCTACCTGTTACATCACGCATCACGTGACTTCTTCATGAAGAAGTCACGTGATGCGTGATGTAATGGGTAGGGCGTAAGCGGAGGTGATCGGAAGTGACGAGTTTGCTGCTCGTGGAGAGGCGCCGGTTTTTAGGATTTTAAATGTGAGTTCTTTATGTGTTTTATTTAAATAAACTTTTAAAACTATATCACATCACAGAGCTTTTCAATTCTTCTCCCATATATGCTGAAAAGGAGGGAGTTCCTGGATGCAAACAAGCGGACAGCTTCTACTGATTTAATGGGGGATACCTTTAAAGCTCATACTAGAGGCCAGTACATTTCATTAACTGCCACAATCAGGTCAGACCTGGAGGCCGAGACCCACTGTATACTGCAGCCTTAGATGCTTCAGCCTTGTACTCATCATCACCTACCACAGAGAACTATAAAGAAGAAAAAGGTTAAACCGCGCTAGGCTATGAAGTTTAAATTTGAGGGGGAGCAGCCATACTACGACCAAACAGACATCGTAAAAAATTATGTAGAATAGAAAAATGGCGCTAAACCCTCTATTATGGAGACCCAAGACTAAACCAGTCTCTACACTTATTGAATGTGTTCACAATGAGTGAATTAACAAAACAGACATAAAAATCAACAAATCATGTTATCAATAAAAATACAGTTCAGTAGGTATTAGGTTGTACCATACTGGTGAACAGTGATAGATAGGGGAAACAGGGAAGTCAAAATCAATATAGGGACTTGTTGAAAGTCTTATGGAACCGTATTCCACCAAAAGTACAAGGTAATGAGAATATAGTCCAAATAAAGTGCCTGGGTGACAGTGCAGTCCGAAAACTCGAAAAATACTAGTTGTGATGAGACTTGAAAGATGATGGTGATTATTGTCGTGATAAATCGTGATATACAATATGTGGGTAGCCGGTCAATCCACAAGTAGAAGAATTCAAGGCTTACCAGATAGAAGATATATTCACGCCTGAATATATATATCAGAAGGGAGGGTCGTCCTTCTCCAAGGGGGGCTCGTCACACAATCCTGGGGGGTTTTCAGCAGATCATCTCGGTGTGGGGGCACGTCATACGATCCAGCTTGATAAGTCCAACCCGCTGAGTGTTCCTCTTGACCCAGCTACTCCAAGGAGTGTGGCTCCAAATCGCCCAATGAGTATATAAAAAAGGAGAGGACTCTCCATAGTGTAAATACCCTTTGTCACAGGGTGTATCTTTATTGGTATTACAAGTATAAAATTTGCAAAGTAGAATCCACAAGCTTATGGTAAAAAAGTAAAAATAGAGCGGCAATTTGGGGTCAGCAGTGCCCGAAGCGTTTCGTCTTATTAGACATCATCCAGGGGCCTGTCTATCTGCTGCCCGTAGAGACCTGCACCTACACATAGAACTAGCCAGGTTGGGCATGCAATCGCATAAACAGGAATTCTTTGAATTTGGGGATAAAAATTGCAAGCTTCTAGCCATGATGTCCCACCAGGATAAACCTCTTACAGTCATTCCCAAAGTCATCACCACAGAGGGCATTGTCCTCACCTCCCAACAGTACATAATGGCAGAAGTTGCCCGCTATTATAAGAAATCATACACTTCTTCCCTGCCAAGTGATTTTGACACCACTTCCACGGTCAACTCCCTCGATTCAATAGCTCTAGGCTGGCTCTCTGACTCGGAGAGGGACCTCCTAGTAGCTGACATCACTCCGGATGAGGTCGCGTGTGCTATGTGCTCCTTCCCGACTGGCAGCCATCAGAGGCTATTAGAAGCTCCCCCGACATCCGAGGCCTTGGGGTAGGGTGGCTGGAGGAGAGGGTTAGCGCTATATGCGGACAACCTCTTGTTGTTCCTTAATGATGCTGGTGCTTCTCTGGAGGGAGCCCTTCAGCTCATGGACACCTTCTCTGCATTCACAGGCTTGAGGGTTAATTGGCAGAAATCACAATTATTCCCAGTGGATCAAGAAGATGCAAAAGCCTCTTCCTCGGCTGACCTCTCACTGTGCTGGGTAGACAGATTCACTTACCTGGGGATTGTAATTTCAAGGAATAGTAAGGATTTCATGCGAGATAATTTGGAACCAGTGTTGGTCGACATTAAATCTAAACTGAAGGCATGGAGCAATTTACCCCTGGTTGGTCATGTTAACCTAATTAAAATGAAGATACTCTAGAAACTTACGTATATTTTCCGGAGCTCACCACAATGGCTGCCACGCAGATTCTTCAACTCCCTTAATCAAATTTTTAAGTCCTTCCTGTGGAATCTAAAACACCCCAGATACAAATTCTCCACTGTTACGAGACCCATAGGTAGAGGGGGCCTGGCGATGCCGGATTGTTTCCGTTAATTCCTAGCCTGCCAACTGGTCACGGCCCACTGGTGGCTACAGCCAGACTTCACTAACTCTGTGGTGGTTCTAGAGGCGCTCGAATCCCTGCTCTATAGAGGTACTAAGTCCCTCCACCCCTTACTCCCTCTATGTGCACCACCTTGAGGGCCTGAAGGGTGGCGGGCAAATGGCAACCTTCCCCAGTGAATGACATCTCCCCACACACTCCCTTATGGCTTAACCCCAATATGCCACATTTTTACTCTATACCAGATCCCCAGGCCTGGGCAAAATACAAAATACTAAAGTTTGAACACATTATCTCTAATTCCAAATTATCACCCTTTCCTGTCCTAAAAGAAAAGTTTAATTTACAAGACTACTACCATTTTCGGTATAAATCAGAGGATAGGGAGTAATGGGATTTTAAGGTGCCATATAACAACAAGTTTTTTTTTTTTAAATTATTTTATTTAAACAGAGTAAAAAGCACAGAAAACATATCCACTGTTTAAAAACAATTCACCAGTACATCAAACAACAATTCAGGTGTGTGCTCTACATGTTTCGCCATCCAATCCGGCTTCTTCAGGAGTCTATTAAAACCGATTTGTTTTTGTTTTTGACTAGAATGAAAAGAGAATTGTCAAAAATACAAGAAATGTATCCAATCTCCTCATTATAGTGCTCATTGTATCTTGAGGAGGGAGGAACAACTCTATGCAGTTAAATATATACAGATAATATTCAGCACTGGTTGCTATACCAAAGCCACCCCTCACCTTATTACCAGGAATGGGAGGGACAGGGCCACGGACACTACTGCAGTAAAGACATCCAAGGGGCATTCGACAACCCCAGAGGGAATAAGACCACTGATGAGCAATGCCTCGTACACACGGGACAACTACACACTATTGCCAATTCAATTCAAATAGTGAAATGCGGCGCACATTAGCATCTTTTTCAGTGGGATAATAATGAAGATGCACATTGCTAGTGATACACATGATACAAATGTCATAAAAGACAGTTGTTCTGTAGTGATATTAATAGAATTTGCATTATTTACAATCTCTTTTCTTCTATTTAGAATTGAACGTGTTTGTGGTCCCTTGCTATTTGTTGTAAGTTTTCTTTTTAATGTAACTGCCTACTTCAAACCTGGCCTTTTCTTTAATAAATGTATAAAGTAGAACAAAAATATGTATAAAATTAAAACAAAATAAAACAAATACAAAAAAAAACAAAAGAAAAAAAAAAACCCTCAATGGGGGTACTGGCTGTAATCCCCAGACCAGGGTTGTTGGGGGCCTTGGGGATAGTACTGCCACTGGGCAGGATGCTGCTGTGGCAGTGGATGTGATGGGGCAGGTGGTGGAGGAGGTGGAGGTGGTGTTGGCTCATCATCCACAAGCCGTGTTGTGGGCTTAATTTGGCCCCTCACCCCCTTAACCAGCACCTCCAGCATCAGCTGTTCAGCCATCTGCTTTTGGTCGTCCGACATGTTGCGAATCTTGGTTGCCACAAGTGTCCCAAATGCCTCCGCCTCATCTGGGTCTCGTTGGAGGACCTGGCTTGCATCACTAAAGAACTGGGCTGCAGCCTCATCGGCGTCCTGGGCCCTCCTCTTTCTTCTCCTCCCAACCTCCAGGGGAGGAATTCTGGACACACAGGGCTGTGATGGCCCAGCTGCCT
>BLSH010204095.1:34995-51353 GCA_018402905.1 Glandirana rugosa
TAAACCAGTATACCGAAACCAGTCCCTCGAGGTCCTTTTATTAGGACTACTAAAGTCCTTAATAGAGGCCTACTGCCTTGGGGACGAAATCGGTGGAGAATCGTAACCACAGGGGGATATAAGTCTTCCGCCTGTGTACGTACGCGGAACGATAGTGAGGACTCGTTTCCGAGTAACGATGGGACGCTATGGACCGCTGTCCTTCTTCGGTCCTAGAGTTCAAGTGGTGTCCGTAGAGGGGGGTCCGAGAACCTCACTATTAAGGGCGGTAGTAGGTCCAAGACGTCCTCCTTATATAATTCCATACAAAGTACAATGTCACTACATATTGTAATGCTAATAATTAGGTATTGGCAAAAAGGGCAAATACTATATTATCAAACATAAACACATAAAATGTGGTAGTAACATGAAACATACCTTAATATATTCCTCCTGCAGAACCTGGATGATGGCGGGAATTATCACTCCAAGAGCCTGGGGGGAGATGCCTGTGGTGAACTTGAGATCCTGGCTTCTTCCTGTCGCCAGGTATCGCAGGGTAGCAATGAGCCTTTGCTCAGGAGTGATAGCAAGGCGCATGCATGTGTCCGCCTTCTGAATATAGGGGGACACCAATGCTAAGAGGTGGCTAAAGCAGGGGTTCCGTCATCCGGAGATAATTCCTGAAATCATCAGGATTATTTTCCTGGAGCTCCCTGACCAAAGCCATATGACCAAATTGATCACGGTTAAGCAACCAATTCTTGGTCCAGCAACTCCTCTCTCTCCTTCTCCTACGTTGGTTTCGGGTCCAAGCCTGAACTCCTATGCCAACAGCAGCGAGATTTCTCTCTCGAGAAGGCAACATCGTTGACGAACGGGCGTCCAGAAACGAGCCAAAAAAAGAAGAACGATCTGAAGAACGTCTGAAAGTCGCGAATCAACACACACCAAACTTCAACTAACACGAGATTAGATGAAGGAGCCCAAAGGGTGGCGCTACGATACCAGCACTTCCTCTTTATACGCTCGTTCGCGTCATCACGTTCGGCCGGTCGCCAGTTGTATGTACGACCGTCGGGTGCACGTCAGTAGGCTACATACAACCGCCAACGTACGATTCAACACAGTCGGACGTGCGATCGTCGTCCCGTGTGTACGAGGCTTAAGAAGAACTTGTTTAATGATCTGTCTTTCCTTATTTAAATTTACACTTTCAAACTAAGAATACCTCATTAGATATTATGAAAGACAAATTTAACTATTTGAAGTAATGATATATCCACCACCTGATAAATTCGGTGGAGAGGAAGAGAATTTGATTTAACAAGGATATTCACAAAGAACGCTCCAAACAAATTGTCTCTAATAAACAGAGAAGTAAGTGCATTATATTTTACATATATGTATATCGAAGCATTGTCTGTTTAAAATTAAACAGATACTGTTAGTAAGAAGTGATTTTATCTAGTTAATTAATAAACCTCTAATCAATTTATTTTATATATGGGTATTCTCACCTCTATCAATGTTAAATCCACAGACAAATCAGGTATAATGAACAGGCGTCTTCCTTTCTTTGTCCACCAGAGGGGGTGAGCCTCCCTCTGGGTGCTGAAAACAGCAATAGACATTAGAATGTTAAAAATGCTTCAGACTATAAGCAGTCAAAATGAAGTAAGCTTTACTCCCCCAGAATTTTTTACTACAGAATAATGCACATATTTAAAGTCTGCAAAGATCCAATTTGTTGTTTACCTTGAAAATCCCAGAAAAAGGAATGTAAGTCCACTCCTCAAAGTCAGAGGGGATTAGGAATCCTTGCGGAGGTTAAAAACTCCCCTTGGCATGATACAACAAACGCTTCAAACTGTGAAAGATCCAAGGAAGGTAACTGTCACTGCCTCAGATCAAGTGCTGATTGGGCAAATGCGGTTGCGCTAATATAGCACAACAGCGAAGCCATGTCGGCCATTTTGGAAAATCCCTGGCCTGATATCCCTTGCAAAGGAAAAAGAGGGAAAGCATTTAAAAATGCTAATAATCTTTTTAGGCAAAAAGCTGAAGCAAAAAATATACTATTGTATACCGTGAGCAACTAAAATAGATTTTTAAATTTTGAGCCTTGGCCACCTATTGCGATACAGATGGTCATTTTGGCTCAAACTGTGCAATCCCAATCGGTGACCGTAAAACTCATTGCCTTCTTATGACACGTGGGGTTATGCTCATATCACTAGGAGTAGACTAAGCAAAAATAAAACAAAAGCATAGGTTGGCCCCTCCCAGGGGGCCGTCCTCACCTTAGCATATAATCCCCCTGCTCTGCATAGCACATCAGTTTTAAATTGCCTAGTGCAAGGAGTAGACCTGGTTCCCTATGGGATCTGCGGTCTCCTGAAGATTTTTTCTGATGAAGACTGCTATCAAGAAGCTGGCTGGTGGTATAGAGGATATCTAGAATCCAAAAACTTTCCCCAGTCCAGCCAACACTATGCGAGCTACCCTTAGCGGGGGTCCGCCGCATAGCGCCCGCTCCGTGCGGGCGGCCAGTGGCTAAAACCCATAAGAGCCCAGTGACTGGTTTTGTTCCTGTCCAGGGGCCTGGCCAGCAGCATGCCTCTCTGTGGGGAGGTAAGTCTGCTCCGGGTGGCTACGCCCGTCGGATTGGTGAGTGGACCCCTCTTCCGTCCTAGGGGCGCGGAGAGTGGGCACCTGGGCAGCTTCTGTGGTAGCCGGCCGGTGGGGGTCCGTTAGTGGGGACACACTGAGTGGTACCCCTTTGAGGATTATCTCCCCCCCCCTCCCCCCCCCCCGCAGTACAGCACCTTGCACTGACCGTTCGGAGCACTGCATTAAGCGGTTCGCCGCCATTCAGTGTGGATCACCGTTCATTCGTCTGCCGACCGTGTCATTTTTCTATAAGCTCTGCTTGTGTTAATGGCAGCATCCATTGTTTGGTAACCCATGCGGTTTTCAGCCTGTTCTCTGGCGGCCCCCAATGGTCGTTTTTGGTATTACAGGAAGTGATAAAACCGGAAGTAGTACTTCCGGTTTTACTTGGACAACGTGCCTGACACTCGGTGGTGCAGGCTCTTGAAGTGCAGTGGATTTTTGGGCATTGCTCATTCCGGTCACAGTGCTGAGGCATTTAAAACAGCAAGTATAGCTGGCTCTCCCTGGGTGCTGGTAGCGGTGGGTGCAATCCTCCCGGGTCTCCCTGGCTGATTGGTGGGGTAGAGGTGGTGGTCACACAGTGGGGGGTGCCGGAAGGCTGGGATGTCAAAGGCCGGCAAGGCTATGGCAGGTGTACCTGCAGAACAACAATCCACCCTGGGAACCTTGGTGTCCTTGGAACAGCTGAGGGCGGTATTTGGGGAGTTCTTTCCCCGGGCGGGGGACCCGGTTCCGGGGGGCCCCAAAAAACGCCCACCCCCCTCATTCCTCAGGGGAGGATTTGGATCCAGAAAGCACCTCAGTGGTCACACCTGTGGACCTATCAGAGGGTGAACTGCCCTCAGAAGGCGAAGGTGATCAGGAGGCTCATTTTTCGCGTGACAAAGCGTTAGTGGCTGCTCTGATCACTGATATCCGCGACTCCATGCGTGCGGCTTGACCAAGCAGGGGAGTCGCATGAGTCCACATATATTTGTGGATCACTTAAACCCCCTAGGTCCCCTAGGGCTTACCCTTATGATCAGGTGTTTGAACAGGCGGTGTTCAAGGAATGGCTGCGGCCACCAAATTCCTTTGCTTTTCGTAAAAGCTTTGCTGTTCGCTACCCCTTTGAGGATAGCTTTACTAAGAGATGGGCTTCCCCAACGGTGGACCCCCCAGTGGCCCGTCTGAATAAGGCAACGACCATTCCCTTGGAGGGGTCTCCGTCTTTTAAGGAGGCTGCCGATCGCTGCATGGAGGCAGTGTCTAAGGCACTGTTCTTGTTGGCTGGGTCAGCCATGCGGCCGGCTCTAGCGGCTGCGATGGTGGCACAATCTCTTCACGAGCACGCTGCCACACTGCACACTGGTTTAACTTGTGAGTGTGCACAGGCTGAGGTGCAGTGGGCACAACATTTGGAAGAGGGTCTCCGCTACATATGCCATGCTGCTTTGGACCTTCTTCCCATATTGTCAACAATGTCTGTTTTTGCAATTGTTATCAGGTGGGTGCTGTGGATCCACTCTTGGTCGGGCGACCAGGCTTCAAAGAAAGCTCTTGCAGATCTTCCCTTTCAGGGAGGGCGTCTGTTTGGCCCACAGTTGGATGAAATCATTAAAGATTTCACGGGAGGGAAGAGTACTTTCCTTCCAGAGCCAAAGCTGCGGGATTTTCGCCGTAGGCAGGGCCCTGTTTCTTCAGGTCAGAAGAAGTTTTTTCGGGCACCAGGCTCAGCGGGTAAGGGCTTCAAGTCTGGTAAGGCTTCCGCTGGGCCCAGTAAAAGGCCCTGGCAGCATAAGTCCAAAAAAGCGAAGGATAAATCAACCTCCCCATGATGGGTTGCCCCCGCCAGACTCACGGGTGGGGGGCCGGTTGCTGGGGTTCGCAGGCAGATGGGCTGCCCGCATCACCGATCGGTGGGTACTGGAGGTGGTGTCCTCTGGGTACAGGATAGAATTCATCTTTCTGCCCCCAGAAAGGTTCTTCCCTTAAGACTCCCTCAGGGGCGTCGGGAGGCGCTTCTAGGCGCCGTTCGGGCGATTGCCGAACAGGGGGTGATTGTACCGGTACCCATGGTGGAAAGATTTCACGGGTTTTACTCGAACCTCTTTGTGGTGCCCAAAAAGGGCGGTGTCAGGCCAGTTCTGGACCTGAAGGCATTAAACTGCTTCGTAAAGACAAAGAGATTCAGGATGGAGTCCTTCCACTTGGTCGTGGCCGCCCTGCACCAAGGGGAATTCATGGCGTCCCTGGATAGCAGGGACGCGTATCTCCACGTTCCAGTTTGTCACAGTCACCAGCGTTTTCTACGCTTCGCAGTGGGAGATCTGCATTACCAGTTTGTGGCACTTCCCTTCGGGCTGGCTTCATCTCCCCGAGTGGTCACCAAGGTGTTTGCCCCGATGCTGGCGCTGCTGAGACAGAGAGGTACTGCGGTGGTAGCATACCTCAACAATTTACTCCTGAGAGCAGAGTCTGCTGTGGCTCTGGAGGAGAATGTGACAATCACGGTGTCCACGTTAAAAGAGTTTGGTTGGCTGATCAACCTGCAGAAATCATCGTTGACTCCATCCTGCCGGCCGGAATACCTGGGTCTGATTCTGAACACGGTGCAGGCAAGGGTGTTTTTACCACCAAAAAAGCTCCTGACACTTCAGGCAGCAGTGCGAACCCTGTTATCACGCCAGTGGTCCTCCTTATGGTTCTGTATGCGAGTGTTGGGGCTCATGGTGTCGACTTTCGAAGCGATGCCTTACACCCAGAGTCACTCTCGGCTCTTGCAGAAGGTGATTTTGTCGCAATGGGACAAATCCCCCCTATCCCTAGATAGACTGATCAGGTTGGATCATCAGTCCCGAGGATCCTTGATTTGGTGGATTCGGCCTCCGGCCTTAAAGTTGGGAAAATGTTTTCTCCCCTTCAATTGGTCGATAGTAACAATGGATGCCAGCCTATCGGGCTGGGGAGGGGTCCTGGGTCAGTTCTCTGCCCAGGGTCGTTGGTGAGTGCAGGAAGCTTGTCTTCCAATAAATGTACTGGAACTGAGAGCGATCAGACTTTGTCTGTCCCGTTGGTCAGAAAGGCTGCGAGGCCTCCCTGTCCGGGATTAGTCGGACAATGCCACGAGTGTGTCATATGTGAACCATTCAGGGCGGAACAAGAAGCTCGGCAGCAGCCGCGGAGGCGGCTCTGATCCTTCGGTGGGCAGAACTTGGTAGCTCCGGATTGGCCTCGGCGTCCTTGGTAGGCTGACGTAGTACGGATGGTGACAGATGTTCAGTGGCGTCTTCCACTTCGTGAAGACCTACTGTCTCAGGGGCCCATCTTGCACCCTGCTTTACCCTCGCTGGCTTTGACGGCTTGGCTATTGAGTCCCAGGTGTTGAGGGATAGGGGTTTCTCGGACTCCGTGATCCCTACTATGATTGAAGCATGTAAAGGTACCTCACGTAAGATTTATCATAGGACCTGGAAGGCCTATATTACCTGGTGCGAGGCAGGGGGTGGGAAACCCCGCTCTTATATAGTGTCCAGAGTACTGACTTTGTTGCAGCAAGGACTGGACAAGAACCTGGCGTTAAGTACGCTTAAGGGTCAGATTTCGGCCCTGGCGGTTCTTTTTCAACAGCCCTTGGCGTCTCATTCATTGATCCGTACATTTGTACAAGGGGTACGTCATGTGGCTCCTCGGATACGGTCACCTCTGGCACCGTGGGATTTGAATTTGGTGCTTTCTGTGCTGCAGAAACCACCATATGAAAAGATTAGGGACATTCCCTTGCGACTGTTGTCGCAGAAAGTGGCTTTTCTGGTGGCTGTCACATCCGCTAGGCGGGTGTCTGAGTTAGCAGCGTTATCCTGCAAGTCACCTTACTTGGTCCTTCATAAGGACAAGGCGGTTTTGCGACCTTCCCTTTCGTTTCTTCCGAAGGTGGTTTATTCTTTTCATTTAAATGAGGATATCGTTCTTCCCTCATTGTGCCCGCACCCGTTGCATCCCAAAGAAGTTGAACTGCATTCTTTGGATGTGGTGAGGGCTTTGCGGGTGTATTTGTTTTTTACAGCTTCTTTTCGGAAGTCTGATTCTTTATTTGTGCTGACGGAAGGGTCGCACAAAGGCATGGCAGCCTCGTCAGCTACCATTTCTCGTTGGATAAGGAAGACCGTGACTCATGCATATGAGATTCGGGGCAAGGTTTCCAGTCACGGCTCATTCCACCAGGGCAGTTAGTACTTCCTGGGCGTTTAGACACCAGGCCTCGGTGTCTCAGGTGTGCAAAGCGGCTACTAGAGCCTCAGTGCACACGTTTACTAAGTTTTACAAAATTGATGTTTCAGCATCTTCGGATGCTGCCTTTGGCCGCAAAGTATTACAAGCGGCAGTGTAGGCGCGATTAGCGCCGCCTGAGAGGGCTTTTTCTGCTGGGTACAGTTGTTATAGTTTGCCCACCCCTCTTGATTGGCACAGCTTTGGGACGTCCCCACGTGTCATAAGAAGGCACGGAAGAGTAAAAGGGATTTTATTATAACTTACCGTAAAATCCTTTTCTCTGAGTTCTTTGACAGACGCAGCACCCACCCCTCTGTGTTGAGTTTGTACGGCTTGTTACGAACTGATGTGCTATGCAGAGCAGGGAGATTATATGCTAAGGTGAGGGCGGCCCCCTGGGAGGGGCCAACCTATGCTTTTGTTTTATTTTTGCCTAGTCTACTCCTAGTGATATGAGCATAACCCCACGTGTCATAAGAAGGCTGCGTCTGTCGGTGAACTCAGAGAAAAGGATTTTACGGTAAGTTATAATAAAATCCCTTTTTTTAGGGCTGTAAATTGTACAATCAAAATTAAGAAACGAACGATATTAATTTAAAGGGACATGACATATAAAATGCATGCCTCTCTATATTTATTTTAATAAGATTCCTTATCTTTTAATGCCTGCTTAGAACCACATGTTATGAATTAAGATGGACTGGTTGGGGATTAAAGCACAAACGGCACCAATCAAGTCCCATATGTAACTGGGGCCAGATGGTCCCCCAGGCGTACATGTGGTTGTCTGCCTATACCCTGAAGGTCACTGCAGCATATGGCTCAATATTGTCCCACCCAAAAAGTCCCCAATATCAGTGGGAGGGCCTCTAGCACCACAAACAGCGCTGTCCAAGAGAAAAAAACTAATACAAATTTAAGCATAAATACAAATCAACATTTACAAATAAAAAGGAAACAATCTATTCAAAAAAGTACTGGTGATCAGTTCTGCATGGACCCAATCAACAGCCCCCAGCAGACTGGAAATTCCTGAACTCAACCGGCATTTCCCCAAAATCCTAGAGGTATGAATAAGAGGGATACGGGATCAAAGAAAGGGCCTGAAACTACAAGCCTCGTTCAACCCCGGATATTTTGTGGCAGAAAGATTGAAGATCCATTTGACTTCCTTTTGTAAGAGCAATTTGTCCACATCACCACCCCTTTCATTGGGGGGATGTGCTCCAATGCAAAGAATTTCATCAACTGAGGATTAAACTGGTGGTACAGCCCCATGTGACAGCTTATAGGGCTTTCAAATTTCTTTGCGACAACTAGTTTGACATGGTCTCTTATCCTATGAAAAAGGGCCTTTTTGTTTTCCCTACATAGAATGCCCAGCATTGGCATTCCATGTAGTAAACTACCCCTACAGACTGACAGGTCGCATAGAAGTGGGGTCTGTAAATCTGACCATTGGGTAATTTTATCCGTTCCGCTCCTCGAATATATTGACAGAAATGCCACTCCTTACAAGGGGCTTTACCACAGCGTCTGGGTAGTTTACTATTAAATTTAGGATCATAGTGACTATGGACCAGATGGTCTTTAAGGGATCTGGACCTTCTGTATGTTATTTCAGGATATTCTTTGAGATATTTCCTGACTGTATCAACCCCTCTTAATAGATGCCAATGTTTTGTTAGAATATCTCTCACCTGTTGATGCTGAGCTGAATACCTAGTTATCAATCTGACATGAGGATTATATTTTTCCCTCCTGGTACTTTTATGCAATAATGACTATCTTGATGGTAGGCCCTTTTCAATAAGGAGCGACTATAGCCTCTGTCTAGGAGACGCATTTGCAACGCCTTTGCCTCTCGTTTGAAATCTTCCTCATTTGAGCAGTTTCATTTGAGACACAAATATTGGCTGTAGGGGATGCTAGAGATTAGTGGGCCCAGATGTTTCATGTAAAGAGTTGACCCCAACTTTCCTTCTTCATCCACAAAAATTTGAATGTCCAAAAAGTTAACGAATTGTTAACTCAGGAACTGAGTTAACTCATCAAAGGTTCCTGTCCAGATCAAGAAGATATCTATAAATCTTTTCCAAAGGGCTACCTTGTCCAGATATTCATTTAAATCTTCTCTAGCAAATAAGTCTCGCTCCCATCCCCGCAGGTACAGGTTGGCGTACGATGGGGCACACCGAGTCCCTATCGCAACCCCCTGCACCTGGAGGTAATGGAAGCGGTTGAACAGAAATACATTGTTATTCAATATAAACTTGAGAAGCCCAGTGACAAATTGATTATATTTGGAAGCCGTAGTTTCCCTCTCTGATAGGAAGCCCTCCACAACCCTCACCCTCCATTCATGGGGGGTGGAGTTGTAGAGGGCCTCCACGTCAATAGTAACCAACCAAGCCCCCTCCGGCATAACAATTCCATCAAGCACCCTTATTAGGTCACTAGTATCCTGGATATGAGAGGAAAGAGCCCTCATGTGTGGTCTTAAATAATCATCAACTAACTGACTGGCTGGTTCCGTTAAACAGTTATTTCCAGATACAATAGGCCTACCCGGAGGCTGGATTAGACTTTTATGTATGTTAGGTAGAGCATATATCGTTGGCATTCTCGGTGCTTTCACATCTAGGTACTCAAAGTTTTTTTTGTCTATTGTTCCTTCTACGAAGGCCATAGTAATTAAATCCTTATTTTTTTTTACATTCTTTCTAGGAATATTTGGGGAATTTTTCTGTACCATTCTTTGTTTTGGAGCAAACTTAGGACCATGTCCTCATATTTAACTCGATCCATCATCACTATATTGCCGCCTTTATCAGCCGGCTTGATTATTATCTCTTGATTCAAAGCCAGGTCTTTCAAAGCTAATTCTTGATTGGAATTTAGGTTTGGCAGGGAAGAATCCCTCCATTGAGTGTGTTGAATTTCCATTTCTACCTCTCTTATAAAGGCCCAAATGTTGGGATTGGCCTTCAGCAGGGTAAAAGTGGTGGATTTCTTTTTATAGGTTTGTGATGAAGGAAATGATTTACTTTCTAAAGAGGTCATAGTCTGACTTAGAAAAATACTCTCCTCTAGCTCTGCAGTTAATTCTTCAGGGGGATTCCCTTCTTCCCATAGGTCCATAAGGTCCTGTAGGGATTTAAGTTCTTCCATTGTAAGGTTATCCCAAACTTCACTCGGTGGACTAGGAGCCTTAGACTTCTGCTCCTTGTCATAGATGGCCTTGAACATAAGTTTTCGTGCAAACAAATGAACATCTTTTATTAATTCAAATTTATTTGACTGCCAAGGTTTGGGGCGGAGCTCAAGATGGCAGCGTGAATCTGTGAGTTGGCGCTCAGAAATCATGCTGTCCCAGAGAGCACGCACTGGTAGGAGGTGGATCCTCCAGTAACCAGGGTGCTCGACCTCTCATCCTCCCCCCCTCCTCATCTGATCACCGAAGGGTAAACCCCCCCCCCTCTGCCGCTTGGTCGAACGGATCCCCTGAGCCGGAACGCCGGGACATCAGCCATCTCCCAGGGGGAAGTACTAGTGTCCGGCCTGTCAGACCCACCAGCAGCAGAGGAGCGTTGGCTAGAGACGGAAGAAAGTGGACAGGAGCTGGGAGCGGGCAGCGTATCGACGCTCAGCCAGCCCGGCTCGCCGGCAGCGGAGGAGCGTCAGCCCGCTACAGAGGAGGGTAGACAGGAGCCGATCAAGCAGAGAGAGAGCCCTGGGGCAACAGACGGTGAGACCCGGGGAACCCGGTGAAGACGTAAAGAGTAAGACGGGAGAGAAGGGAGCTCCGGCAGTGAAGGTAGAGTGGAACAGAGACCGGGACCCAGGGGATCTGTAGCGGTAAGTGGCTATGCTGACAACGCTTATGTGAGGCAGAGGGAAGGACTGTCGGCGGGGGGTAAGTAAACACATCCCCAGATAAAGAATGTATATCGTTGCTAATGTGTAAGGCTATGTGATATGAAGGCTGGCTGCTGGAGGTGGAGGCGAAAGTAACTTTTTGGAAAGACACTTGAGAGAATAAACGGGAGTAAGGCAGCTGCTCTCTTTTGGACTGTTTTTTGGAGGAGGGGAGGCAGTGGAGAGACGGGACTAGGTACCGCACTTTAGACTACAAGGCACAGTCTGAACACTCGAGGCCGGGAGCAAAGGGCATACGGGCATAGGAACTTGCCCGGCTCTGTATGCACAAGGAGAAGGCCCACGGGGGGACGTGAAAGAGGCGAAGGGCTCAAAAAAAACCTAATAACATACAGACACGGGGGAGTTAACTGCAATGGGGAAAGTGACAAAAAGTAGTGGAGGAAACCCCCCGAAGGTTAGCGCCAGCCCAAATACCATCAAGAAATTCATGGTTCAAGGGTCCGAGCAAATAAGCCCGCAGAAGCAAATACCTGTAAAGACTAAACAAAAAGAAGGGAGCACTAAAACATCACAAGGGAGACTCTCAACGGGATCACATTCAGGTGGAGCAGGAAAAAAGGACCCCCCGAACACAATAACAGAGGGGCAGTGCATGGGAGAACAGATGCCTACAAGAAATGACATTGCAGAGATGTTTGCGAGGCTAGAGTGCTCGCTCAAAGGAGAGATGACCAACATCAGGGAAGATTTGAGCCAAATACTGAGATGAGTAGAGGAAACAGAGGAAAAGGTAGAGACCCAGGCAAAAGAAATACAGGGGCTTAAAGAACAGCTGTACAAAATCCGGAGGGAGCAACGTGAGATCCAATATAGATTAGAAGACCAGGAGAATCGCAATAGGAGGAAAAACCTAAGGATAAGGGGAATCCCGGAAACTACAGCAGCAGAAGATCTACAAGAAACTATGAACACAATATTTGGCCCCATATTGGGGAAAGCGGAAGTGAAAATAGAAAGAGTACACAGGGTCCCCAAACCGGCGAACCTGGGAAAGGAGGTGCCAAGAGACACAATAGCTCGCTTCCATAACTTTAGGGAGAAAGAAGAGATCTGGAAGAAAATAAAAGAGGGTAACAAAATATCTATAGAAGAGGCTGAAATAAAGATCTTCGCGGATTTGGCAAGAGATACCCGTCAAAGGAGGAAGCTATTGAAGCCACTGGTAGACCAAATAAGATGGCAGGGAGGGCAACACTCGTGGGGCTTCCCAGCCTGCTTGATTGGGAGGAGAGAAGGTAGATCAGCGAAGCTGAAGTTTCCAGAAGAGACAGAAGGTTTTTGCAGGAGACTAAGTATACCCATACCAGATTTGCCGGGATGGAGGGATCCTGCTGAACAAGCAACGAGAAATGAAGATCAGTATTGGATAAGAGCCTAACAGGGGGGTAGGGGAGGGGAGATGGGGAGGATAGGGAGGGGGGATGGTAATAGGAATTCTGGGCGCCAACAGGCAGGGAGCCCCAAAAGGGGATGGAGAGCGACCACGGGCCACAAAATGATGCACAACCCGGGGGCAACCAGGAGGGGGGGAGGAGAGATCCTCCACCCTCCAAGGTGGAAGGGTCAGGGGACGACCAAAACGCTCCAGGCAGAGAGGGAGGGAGGGAAGGGGAGGGGTCAGGTTCTCCAGAGGAAAGAAGAAGTCCAGTCTCGGGGACTTATTGTTTAATCATAGAAGGAAGAAGAGGATGGTTAAATTCCTGACATATAATGTGCGGGGGATGAGGAGCCCCGCAAAAAGATATAACATCTTGCAAGAATTGAGGCGATACTCAGCCGACATAGTGTTTTTACAAGAAACACATTTCTCCCAAGATACGAATTTGAAAATCTGGTCGCAGAAATTTCCACTGTGGTATCATTGTGAGTCGCAGACACACAGAGCAAAGGGGGTGGCTATAGGATTCTCTAATAGGGTACAGTTCGCAATAGTAGACAGATGGGTGGAACCGGAAGGGAGGTGTATTTTTTTGAAAGGCAAGCTAGAAAATAATTTATATACGTTGGCAAATATATATTGCCCCAATAAAAACCCGGCAGGATACCTAGCAGGAGTACTAGAGAAATTAAAAGAGTTCAAAGAAGGATTTTTAATAGTAGCGGGGGATTTCAACTATGCCCAAGACGAGGCCTGGGATAGTACGTCTCATGTACAGGGGATCTCCAACATAAACTGGAGAAGAGCTAAAAAGAATATGACACAGTTGCAGCTGATGGATACATGGAGGGCCTTTCATCCAAAGGAAAGGGATTATACCTTTTTTTCCCCTTTTTTTCCCCTGTACATGGGACGTATTCCAGGTTAGATTACATCTTAGTAGAACATAGGGTACTGGAGAGAGTAGAGGATATCAGAATTGAGACAACAACAATTTCAGACCACGCCCCTGTGACAATGGAGATGGAGGTAGGAATAGGGCCCATGAAAGAATATACTTGGAGGCTAAACGAGGAATTGCTGAGAGATGAAAACATTACTAAGCAAATTAAAAAAGAACTGTTGGAGTTCTTTGAAGTAAATACCTCGGACGATAGAGAAGACCCGCTAATATGGGAGACACATAAAGCTTACATAAGAGGGGTGTTGATATTCATAGACAAGGGGAAAAGGAAAGAAAGAGAGAAGAGGAGAGAAGAAGTGATAGAAAGAATCTATGAGTTGGAACAGGAACATAAGAAAGGGCCTAGAGATGAAATATTACAAACCCTACTGGAAAAACGAGGGGAATTAAAATATCTTATAGAACAGGAAAACCGCTACATATACAACAAAATGAAGAAGGAAAGGTACAAACAGGGAAATAAAATAGGGAAACATCTGGCTAGAATTCTAAAGACAAAAAAGTCAAGGAGCTATATAGAAAAAATACAGAACGAGAAGGGGGAGACCAAATATAAAACGGAAGAGATAGCAGACACCTTCCAAGAATATTATAAGAACTTATACTCAGTGAGACAAAAAGAAACAACAAACAGTATAGAACAGAGGAAAGAAAAGATTAAAGAGTTCTTGAAATTAACCGATATGCCAAAATTAGAAGCGGACGAAGTAGATAAAATGGAAGCCCTGATAACAACGCAGGAAGTGGAGGGGGCTATGGCGGATATGGCCCCTGGGAAAAGTCCAGGCCCTGATGGGCTCCCAATAGAATACTATAAGAAGTTTAGAGACATACTAACCCCAATACTGTGCAAATACATGAACGGAATAGGCAAGGAGTGGGTGATGAGAAGAGAGGCATTGTCAGCGACTATTACAGTAATACCAAAAGAAGGGAAAGATAACACAAAGTGCACCAGTTATAGACTGATATCATTAGTAAATGCAGATACTAAATTATTCTCAAAAATTCTAGCTACAAGATTAAAAAGGAGTATAAAGAAGATAATAAATGAAGATCAGGTGGGCTTCGTATCGGGGAGAGAGGGAAAGGATGATGGAATAAGAACGAGACTGTTAATGGAGGAGAGGAAGAGGGGTGGGGACCCCAGTCTGATCCTGTCGATTGATGCCGAAAAGGCCTTCGACAGGGTAGACTGGGGTTTTCTGTTTCAGACCCTAGAGACAGTAGGCCTGGGAGAGAGGATGAGGAGATGGATAGAGGCCTTATATAATAAACCAAGGGCAAGGGTTAGGATAAACGGAAAGCTGTCCAAACCTTTCGAATTAGAAAACGGGACGAGGCAGGGGTGCCCTCTCTCCCCGATACTATTTATTATAGCCCTAGAGCCACTACTAGCAGTAATCAGGAGACATCAGCAAATACATGGATTTGAAGTAGGAGGGGAAGAGCATAAGGTAGCCGCATATGCTGACGATCTATTGATGTATATCGATAGACCGAAAGAAACTATCCCTAAAGTGATGGAGGTCCTGGCTAAATATGGAGAACTGTCTAATTTTAAGATCAACTATATGAAATCGGAAGCCCTACCCATAAACCTAGGAAAACAGGAAAAGGGAGAGTTGCAGAGATCATTTCCATTTCAATGGAAGAAGGAGGAACTAGATTACCTGTTAAATGAAATCAAAGAAGAAGTGAGGAGAATGATATACAGACCACTATCATGGAGAGGGCGAATAAACGCAGTAAAGATGATGATAGCCCCCAAAATCTTATATAAAATACAGATGTTACCAATTTACATTCCACAGGGATTTTTCACAACCATCAATAAAATAATAAATATATTTATATGGAAAGGACAGAGACCAAGGGTAAAAATGAAGATTTTGAACAGGGATAAAAATAGAGGGGGGTGGGCACTACCGAATATTAAAAAGTATTATAGAGCTAATAGTTTAGCACGAGTGATAACATGGGCTCAAAATGAAAGGGTTAAAAAATGGGTCACATTAGAAAATATGATGAGTAAGTCACAATTGGGAAAAATAATTTGGATTCCGCCGGAACACAGGAAGCTAGGTAGGAACACAAGTGAGATTACATATATGGCACTAAAAATCTGGGATGACACTATGATGAAAGGGAAATGGGGGTATAATTCACCGTTGGTCCCAATTAGTGGGACAAACTACTTTTTACCGGGACACGAAGACTGAGGAGGGAAATGGATATTAAATGACACACTGCAATTAAAGGACATAATCTACAAAGGGAAAATCAAAGCACGGGGAGATTTACAGGCCAGTGGGTGGTTTAGGAAAATAGACACATGGCAGTACATGCAACTGAAACACTTTATAGCAGCACTCCCGCAGCCAATTAGATCGGAGAAGGAACTCACGGCAATAGAGAAACTGTGCCAAACAAAAAACAGAAAGGGAGGAATTTCAAAGTTATATAAGATTTTGGGGAGAGTAGAAGAGGAGGAGAGACTCCCATATATGGATAAATGGGAAGCAGAATTAGGATCAAGACGCTCCATCCAGCAATGGGAAAGGATGTGGTCACTAGCACATGATACGGCAGTGGACAATGCAACCAGAGAGACAAATTATAAGTGCATTTCGAGATGGTACCTAACTCCCAACAAAACCGCAAAATTTTCGAAAAGTGGAACAGACAAGTGCTGGCGGGGATGTAATGATAAAGGCACAATGGCACATATATGGTGGGACTGTCCGATTATTAAAGAATACTGGGAGAGGATAAGGGACATAATTAACAAAGTAACAAAAGAAGGGGTGGCAGCAGACCCGTGGAGGTGTCTCTTCCATGGGGGTGTGGGCCCCGTAAAACGGTATGTGGGGACTTTGGTGCCAACTCTCCTGAATGCAGCAAAAAGTTTGATCCCAAAAAATTGGAAAAAGACGGAAGCTCCATCATTAGAGCAATGGTGTAACAAAGTAGAGGAAATGGCCTACTGGGAATGTTTAAAGCTAGAAGATGGAAAGATGGGAGGAGGGGGAGATAAGAAATGGGCGGAGTGGGCTCAATTCAAAAAATCAAAAGAATACTTGGAGATCATGAAACCAAGATTGGATTTAGAAATTGGTAACTAGGTGGAGGGGCCTAAGGAAAAGGAGGACCTGAGGGGGGGGG
>BLSH010204095.1:51363-61814 GCA_018402905.1 Glandirana rugosa
AATCCATTATTGTGGGGGTATGGTAACTAGGTGGAGGGGCCTAAGGAAAAGGAGGACCTGAGGGGGGGGGGGGGTGGTAAAATGCAAATAGAAATTTATAGGGGAAGACGGTGTGAATTGAATAAAGCTGTGCTTATATGGGGGTGTTATTACCTAACGGATTAATTATGAATAAAACATATCCCCGATGATGAGACTAATATGGAGAACAGCTGGATGAATATACAGGCTGAAAGAGAAAAATCTAATCTCCGTTGGTAATCTGAAGTGGGAAAAAAAAAAAAAAAATTCAAATTTATTTATTCTTTCTGTGGGACAAAAAGTTAGGCCTAAAGCTAAAACCTCTATTTGTTCCTTGGTCAGATTAAAGGAAGAAAGATTTATGACCTCAAGTTTTGTAGATTCTGCTTGGGTTTGGTGGGGTCCAAAGTGGGGACCTTTTTTGGATCTAAAGGGAGTTGAGGTGCAAAGATGGGTGCCGTACGTACATCACTGTTCATATTAGTTGTGTTTATTAAACTAGATTTTTGTGAAGGGGTGGAAGTTGGTGCTGAACCCGTGAGCGTATTCACTGGTTCAGTTGTGCTTGTGTTGGGGGAATGTGAGGAATTGGTGTTCGATTTAGAAGACCGTGAGGCATTACGTGTTTGTGACGAGTTAGGAGTGCGTTTAGATTTGGAGGTATGGAAACTAGTGCCTTCGTCCTTGCACTTTTGTGATCCCCTTCCTCTAGACCCAAAATGTTTCTCCTAAACCTCTACTATCGTTTACCATTTTCGGTAGCTACAAGTAGCCCGTGCCTTCAGATGTCAGTTTTTGGGTCAGCCAATCTCCCGCTCATATTCCGAACTCGAGGCCATTGTCAGGGTACCAGACCTTAAGAAACGAACATCCCAACTTCATGAATATCTATCAGTAGCATCCAGTCTAGAACTGTCTTCCCTGCGTGGGAGGTGGGCACAGGATATACCGGATCTGGATGATGAGGACTGGGAGGAGATCTGGGATTTCCCATTTTCCGCAGTGATATCCTCCAATGACAAAATGGTGCAATTTAAGATTCTGCATAGAGCCTATTTTACCCCATACCGGCTTCATAAAATGTCTGAGATGCAGTCTCCAGAGTGCTGGCGCTGTTCTAATATTAAAGGTGACTTCTTTCATATTTTTGGAAGCAGGATAGTAGAGGGATTTTTGTACATGGGCCTTTGAAGTGATCCCCCACATATTACTTTCCTACAAACTTATATATTTATGTGAAAAGAAGATCCCCCCAGTATTGCACAAAGGCTGATGGTTTGGAATACAATCAGGATTTCAGTTCAGATTTTCAGAAACAGTCGTGTTAGTAATATGCAAGCTCTCCATTCATATATTTATAACGAGGATCTCTGCTGGAAATCACTGTCTCAGATTGCCCTTATAGTAAATTTCCAATAGCTACACTTTACAACTAGATCAATAAATAAAAGAGGCAAAAAGTTTTGTAGTATGAAAAGGGGTGAAACAAATGCCATTATCACAAAGGCCACCTTGGGGTACAAGGAAGTCTGGCATACAAAATGGAGTAGTGTACCTTTGTTTACATGAATGATATTTTCTGAAGCTGGTTATGTTAAAGTAGAATAAAGGAAATCATTATTTTTTCACTTGGGATAGCATAAGGGAGGGATATATCTCCTGTCAGTTTTTTTTCCATCTGTGTCCCATAGGGGATATTTCCCCACACTGCTTGTCCCTTAGCCAAAACAGAAAGTGAGAGGAAATCACTCCAATCTCTGGTTGTCACCAGAACTAGTGTCCTCTTTGGAAATTTTCCATTCTATTTCTGTTCCAGTGACAACCCAAATTTGGGATTTTTCCTAACTTTCGTTGATAATGGTCACCAGGAGAACTAGAGAGGGTGAATCTCCCTAACAAGGACACGGACGGCAATAAAGATCAACCAGGTATTCTAATCCCTTTCCACTATACCCCCCCCCTAAAAAAAAAAAAAAACATTGCATTGTGTTATACTTTATGACAGACTCCCTACATAGCAGGCAAGAGAGTTTATCTGTACCATTTTAAAAGTAATAATGAGAGGGTGTTTTGTTTCCACAGAAAAACGGTTGAAGGTTGACTAGCCATACATGGGTAGCCATGTGCTCCCTTGGGAGTAGCATTAGTTGTGGTTCACCTGATAGCTGCCCTCAATCCCACCATATCTCACACATCCATAGATAATGACCATGCCGGCTCTTGTTCTTGTTTTTTATTTAGGAGAAATAACTTGGATGGGGAAAAGGGATGGCTGTGGGATGCCCCAGAAATCATTGTACACGACTTCAGTATACAGTCCTGCATATGCACACTTGCCCTGCAGACTGTCCTTCTGCAGATTGTTACTCCTCACAACTCTCTCCAGCACTTAGCTTACTGACCTTTTCTCCTCACAGTTCTCTCTCTCCAGCACTATACGTGCAGACTATTGCTCCTTCACTTCTCTCTAGCACATCACTTGGTTTCAAGCTTGAAAGGAAATTTATCAAGCTTCTTTACTCCTTTCTCTTCACCAAAGCTAGCACATGGCGAGGCCTACACTCTGTCAGCAGGACCTCAGGACCACCCATTACAGGCCAGGGATCAAGGGCCCCTGAATATATAGCAGAGTACTTGGGTGCTAGCTGGGCCTTTGATGGACTATGACTTCCAGCTAGGGTTGCCACATCATCCCTTTAATCCAGGACACATATGAACTGCACAGGTTCTGAGGCTAATTTAATGCAGACAAGGCACCAAGTGAGTTTAATTACCACCTTAATCAGCCACAGAACCTGTGTAATTGATATTTGTCCTGGATTAAAGGGATGATGTGGCAACCCTACTTCCAGCCCATCCCTCTTCCAGGTAGGGTTGCCACCTTATCCCTTTAAAACCGAACACATACTAATTACACAGGTTCTGTGGCCGATTATGGTGGTAATTAAACTCACTTGGTGCCTTATCTGCATTAAATTAGCCTCGGAACTTGTGTAATTCATATGTGTTCGGGTTTAAAGGGATGAGGTGGCAACTCAACTTCCAGGCCACCACACTGACCTGCTTTCCTCACAGTGACACTCCTTCCTCTGACTGCTTCCCAAGGCTTCCACAGACTGTCTACTATTCCTCTCCCAGCCTGCTCCAGCACTTTCTCTTCCAGCTCCCAGGGTCTGTTGCTCACTGACTCCAGTGGACTCTTTAACCGCTTAACAACAGCCTTATAGTCAAATGACGGCTACAGGGCGGTTGCTTAATTATGGGAGGACATACAGTGACATCCTCCCTTGAACGCGGTTCCCACGCGCCCCCTGGGGCACGCACACGGGAACATCCGTGACCGCCGGGTCCAGCGGGATCACGGTGAATGGCCTCTGTGAGCGGCCTTTTACCATGTGGTCACTCCGTCAAATGACAGAGCGATCACATGTAAACAAGTAAACGGAAGTGCTGGCTATTTTCTCCCCTCTAAGCACCGATGCATTGTGAGAGGAGAGAGGGGGAGAGAGAACGTGCTGCAGCACTGTGGGTGAAGTGTAGTGCTAAGTGACACACTGCAACCCCCACCATCCATCCAGCCTCACCAATCACCCAGCCATCCTCACCCCATCCATACTCATCCATCCAGCCATCCTCACCCCATCCATACTCACGCCATCCATGCTCACCCACCCAGCCATTCTCACCCCATCCATCCATCCATGCTCACCCATCCAGCCATCCTCACCCAGCCATGCTCACCTATCTAGCCATGCATGCTCATCCACCTATCTGTGCTCACCCAGCCATCTATCCATGCTCACCCAGCCATCCATCCATGCTCACCCACCCAGCCGTGCTCACCCAGCCATGCTCACCCATCCATGCTCACCCACCCAGCCGTGCTCACCCAGCCATTCATACATGCTCACCCAGCCATCCAACAATGCGAAAAATATGGGACTTTCGTAGAAACCAAACTCCTCAAGGAGCAAAAGATCAAAACAAATTTAAATGAAAAGGATTTATTGAATAAGGTTAAAATTACATTGATCAGGCCTACACAAATAGGTCTGCCAACAAAGGGGATAACATTGGTGTATGGTGCCCAACGCTAACAAAGGTAAAGATTACAACGTGAAAGACAAACACAAAATACAAAAATTTAAAATACAATGGAACAAAAGACCACTTGCATCGCCACTAAGTAGCAGGAAAGCCCAACGTGTTTCGATGGTTCTTCTTCAGGGGAATAAGTGGTCACAATAAAAACTTCAGCTATATGAAGCAGCAACTAAAGACGGGTATGAATGTCAATCAGTCAGTCCTGCCTCAGTTTGACATGAACGTAAGACAGGAAAGGTAAATGCTAGGTCACATAGGATTTGGGTGAAGTGTCCAATGGAATGTACTGTAAATGTTATAGGTGGCCCCTAAAAAAACACAGGGAAAGGAGGGATTCTGAATATCTAGCAGTCCATTAGATGTTAGACGCTGGTCCAGAAGATAACACCAGTGTTGATATAAGGCACATAGAAAACGGTCCCGATGGGGGCCGGGTATAATGGCAGTGTACACTAATGGCGTGTAGATTTCCAAATGCAAAGGAACCATCTGTGGTCAGAGGGATTTGTTAGTGCTCGGCTCGGATGGCTGGGATGGGTACCAAAGATCCCAACAGGATCCCCCAGTCAAAAATCCGGTCAAGGACCAGTGCAGAGAGCCCACACCCACAAAAGTGGGTGCAACACAAGGATCTAAAGTGTTAATCTGCTCCACGTGCCCAACGGGTTGTTTACTTGGGGTTGTTACTGGGGTGTTTACTTTCCAAAACGGGGTCATTTTTTGGGCGTTTCCATTGTCCTGGTGCTCCAGGACCTTCAAAATTGCAAGAGGTATTCAAGAAATTATAAGTGTAATTTATGCTCCTAGAACACTTGATGGTGCTCCCTGCATGTCGGGCCTCTGTATGTGGCCAAGCTGTGTAAAAGTCTCACACATGTGGTATCGCCATACTCAAGAGGAGTGGTAGAATGTGTTTTGGGGTGTAATTTGTGGTATGCATATGCTGGGTGTGAGAAATAACCTGTTAACCTATGACAATTTTGTGAAAAAAAATCTTCATTTTGCAAAGAATTGTGGGAGAAAATTACAACTTCAAAAAATTCACCATGCCTCTTACTAAATAGCTTGGTATGTCTACTTTCCAAAAAGGGGTCATTTGGGGGGTATTTGTAATTTCCTGGCTTGTTAGGGTCTCAAGAAATGAGATAGGCCGTCAATACATCAGGTGTGATCAATATTCAGTGATTGGCACCATAGCTTGTAGACTCTATAACCTTCACAAAGACCAAATAATATACACTCATTTGTTTTTATTTCACCAAAGATATGTAGCAGTATAAATGTTGGCCAAAATGTATGAAGAAAAATTACTAATTTGCAAAATTTTATAACAGAAACAAAGAAAATTTCATTTTTTTTACAAACTTTTCGGTCTTTTTTTAATTATAGTGCAAAAAATAGAAAACCCAGCGGTGATTAAATACCACCAAAAGAAAGCTCTATTTGTGTGAAAAAAGGACGCAAATTTCATATGGGTACAGTTTTGCATGACTGAGTAATTGTCATTCAAAATGTGAGAGCACTGAAAGCTGAAAATTGGTCTGGTTGTTAAGGGGGTTTAAGTGCCCAGTGGTCAAGTGGTTAACCACTTCAGCCCCGGAAGGATTTCCCACTTTAGGACCAGAGCACTTTTTGCGATTCGGCGCTGCGTCGCTTTAACTGACAATTGCGCGGTCATGCGACGTTGTATCCTAACAAAATTTGCGTCCTTTTTTTCCCACAAATAGAGCTTTTGGTATTTGATTGCCTCTGCGTAATTTCTGATCACCGCTATAAACAAAAGAAGAGCGACAATTTTGCAAAAAAAAACTGTTTTTCTTACTTTTTGCTAAAATACAAATCCAAAAAAAATATAAAAAAAATTTTTTTTCATCGGTTTTGGCCGATTTATATTTTTCCTCATATTTTTGGTAAAAAAATTGCAATCGCGTTTATTGATTGGTTTGCGCAAAAGTGGCCGCGTTTAGGGATGATGAGAATTCATTTCTGGGGTTTTTATTTTTTTTTTCATTTTTTTACTAGTAATGGCGGTGATCTGCGATTTTTAGTGGCACTGTGATATTGCAGGGGACATGTCAGACCATTTTGACACTTTTTTGGGACCAATGACATTTATACAGCGATCAGAAATTTAAATGTCCACTAATTACTGTATAAATGTCACTGGCAGTGAAGGGGTTAACCTGCAGGGGGAGATTGAGGGGTTAACTGTGTTCCCTGGGTGTGTTCTAACTGTGGGGGGGCTGGGCTACCATGAGCATAAGAGATCTAACTGATCCCAGTGACAGGGATCAGTAGATCTCCTATGCCCCTACTAACAGAGAGGGGAACCGCCGTTTACATCGGCGGTTCCCCGTTCTTTAGCTGTGGCCGCTCATCGCGGCTCGCCGGCAGACATCGGGTCTGCCCGAGCCGTGGGCACACTCCTCAGGAGCACGGAGCGAGCGCCCCCTAGTGGCCACCCGCAGATCGCCGCTTATTTACGGCGATTCGCGGGAAGGGTCCACACCACCGCAGTAAATATACTGCGCGCGGTGGGGAACTAGTTAAAGTAATGTGATCAGGAGGTGGGAATGTCTTTCTCAAGTGTATAAAAAGTCTGTACTTGTCCAATAAATATCCCATGTTCCAGCTTTGTAACTGATCTAGTGTCGCCTTCTTTTTTGGTTACAATATATGGGCTGTAATATCTAATATCTGATGTTCAGACTGGAGGAGGCTGTAGGCTGAATGGAAGCACTCAAGTGGAGTGCGACGGGAGTCCGTTACATTGGTGGCAAGCAGTGGGATGCTTTCTGCAGTCAGGAACATCCAGACCTCCACCTGGATCCAAGGTCCTGGGACTGTTATTAGAGAGGCTGTCTTAGGACCCTGACTTTGGGAGCGATTTGGAGTGGCGTTTGGAGGAAATTTTGGAATACAGAGAATGGATGCTGAATGTCTCTTAAGTTCTCTGGGCACAGGAAGATTTGGAGTTTCTGACCAATCAGGAATGGGAGCTGGAGATTGCCTACAGAAGGCTGCTAGATCCTGCTCAGCAGCAGGTCTGGGCTCCCTTTGCCTGGGACTATCAGGAAATTCCAGCTGATAACCCTGAAATCCTGGCTGAAGTGTCTGCAAGGTGGCAAAGTAACAATGTGCTTCATCCATCTCCGCCCACAGCTATGAATGCGGAAGTCTTATGGTGGATGCAGCAAGTGTTGACTGACCTTGAAGAACCTGTTTCTGGGCAGGATGAGCTTGGATGGAAAAATGCATCTGTCCAACAGCAGTTCAAGGGCTTGGAAGAAGATGAAGCTGTCCTCATTCCCCAGACATGGATCACAGAAAGCATAGATTTGATTGACTTTTCATCAGAGGATGTTTTGGATGATAAGTCACTTGCCAAAGTGTTGGCACTGGGCCCAAGTGAAGCCAATCCGTGCCCTGGACTTTCCGTAATTCCAGAGACTAGTGATTTAATTGACTTTTTAGCTGAGGAAGAACAACCGAGTGACCCTCCAGCAGAAGAGCTGGCATCAGGGCAGAACATCACTGAGCTCTGCCCAGCCTCAACAACAGCTTCAGCCCTCCTGAGAGAAGAGGCGGTCGGTCTTTCTCCCACACCACTGACAGGGACATGGGATTTCCTGCCAGCAGCATCTGTAGAGTTACAAGAAACATCTCTAGCTGAAGCGCTGGCCACCAGACAGAGGGTCCAAGATCTCTGCCCCACATCTGTGGCAGTTCCGAAGGCCCGGGGTGAGAAGGTGGCGGTCACTCCCCAGCAGCAGATCAGAATCCAAGGGGAGAAGGTAGAGGAAGGGTTCATCATCACTCCCCAACAGTAAGCTTGGGTGGAGGAAGCGGTCTTTCCTCCCCAGCAAAGACCCGTGCACCTAGGAAACAGTTCCAGATACATGTCGTCCCAGCAGCCAAATGAGGGTAAGGGAGTGTTGTAGAAATTTAGGATGTGTTTATTTTGTATTGTCACAGTGTCTCCCAGTGTCGGTTTAACGATATTCTCTGTGTATAGCGAATATGGCTTTAACCGATATTGAGGAAAGGCCATTTACAATGGAAACCTTCCATTATTTCATAACCACACGCTACCCGCCCGATCATCCCGGCCGGCAGGCGCCCTGAGCGGTTAACGCTGGAGCAAACGCCGGTCCGGATCTTTGAGGTGCAATGCACGTTCTGTGGCGCTGGTGTATTACCGTCAATCAGGGGGCCCCTGTATTATGTACAGATTGATCTGCTTGGTGGCGATTTACTTGCGTTATGGAATTAGTATTGCCTTTTATGTAAGGATAATGATCTGTAAGCTTTCTGTTGCATCTGATCAATGTGACAGAAATCTACAGCTATATTCCTTTGTGCATAATTTACCCTTTAATGGAACAGTAGCATAATCGCTATGGAGTATAGTTCATAGAGCTGTATTTGATAGCGATTCGTTGTAATGGCAGTTCGAGGTTTTGCATGTATTGCATTTTGCTTGGAGGGCCTCTGTGAGGCAGCGTATTGGTTTTGTGAAGGCCATGTCTCCACATGGCTTTCATTGTTATCTGGAAACAGCTGTTGCTCATACAGGCTGGCCAACCCCCATGCATGCGCACCTCTTATATTGTATTGTTTGAATATAAACAAGTGTGTCATTGGTTGGTGTTTTGT
The DNA here is from genome assembly GCA_018402905.1 of Glandirana rugosa. Classification (NCBI taxonomy): domain Eukaryota; kingdom Metazoa; phylum Chordata; class Amphibia; order Anura; family Ranidae; genus Glandirana; species Glandirana rugosa. Next base: position 60,145 of record BLSH010204095.1, read on the forward strand.
ATTGAGCTCATGTCATGTGACTGTGCCTTGGAGGCTGATTGGTTGATTGTGAAGGCACCAAGTCTCTGTGTTACCCCTGTTTGAGTCCTATAAATAAAGCCTGAAAGCTCGGCCACCCAGGACAAACCTGCGAGCTTGCCATGTGAGAAAAGATATTTGTGTCTGTCTTACTTGCTTTAACATGAGTGCACTCAAATGCATTATGCAAAAGAGCTGAAAAGTGCGCTTATTAGCGCAGGCAAAATATAATGCATACAGGGTATTATAATTGCCCTTACAGATGGCGAGCCAGAGAATTTTTGGAGCCTACAGAAATTTCCGTCACAGCGGACCGAAGGGAGGAAGCGATCCGGACAGGACATCAAAACAGCCGGCTATTGGTAAAACCAATTTTATTTCAATTTTTGAAATCTTTTGCTGTCCTGAGTCCAGGATGTGCTTTCTCTGTCCGCTGTGTCAGCTAAATTCTGCTTTGTTAAAAGAACCTGTTTTTCCCCTTTTTTGCATAATGGCGGGGGTTTTAATTGCTTTGCTATCATTGTAGTTAGGTCTATTGATTAGGAAGAAAACCTATACTTGTCCTCTATAGGTCCTAATCAATACACCTAAAGTGTGTGTTATGAGTAACTGTATGCTTTGAGTGTGTGATTGGTATGTATGATTATGAATATGCTTTGCTATGAGTATGATTATGCATACGCTTTGAATGTGTGATCTGTATCAGTGTCGTGTGTGCTATGTTGTAATTTTGGCGGTAATTCATTTGGAGTCTCAGATTGTATAGTCAGTCTCTAAGGGGAGAGATTTCAATTTGGGCTGCTTTTGGCGGGAATGGCATAAGTTACCACCATTTTGTTGTAAAATTGTTACAATTTCAATTTTGTTTCTGCTGAACTTGCTTTTGGACCTAATTTCAGCATTTGTGGAATTAAGTAATTGTCTGCAGGAAATTCAGTTTCTGGTTTTAATTGCTTTGATTTTGTGCAATATTTCAGTCTCAAGTGAAAATAGTTTGTTATTGTACGGAATTCCATTTCCAGTACAAACATTTTTGTTGTAATGTTGTTTTGCGTAGTCCCAGCTGTAATTCAGTTTTTGGTAGAGACAATCTGTTGTTAGACGGCTATTCAGCTTTAAGTGTGAAACCGAGTTAACATTACAGTGTATAGAGGTCTTTTTTGTGCTGTTTGCTTACGAATTGTGCCTTTTGATTTTTGGCGGCAAATTTAGTTTAGACACAGTATTGTAATCGTAAAGAGGTTTTGTGCTTTTTACACTGTAATTCAGCTCTGGTTCTGTCTGTTTAGAGTACAACTCATTTGTTAATGAAACCGTTGGTAATTTTAGACGCTGAAGTTTGAGTAGCACATGGCTGTCCCGGTTTTGGACTGAGTTTCCAGTGGCGAATGGCGCCGTGCAGCTGAAAATCAGCATTCAGTGAGGATGGTTAATTTCTACGCTGTATTTCAAATCCGGTTGATAAATTGTGTGTTATGCATTTTTAGTGTTCTAACACCGAAATCCACATATTTGTACTGTGGTTGGTGGTCCTCGGTGCGGTCGTTTTGTTTTCCATCACGTGTTTGGCGTCATTTTCTCCTAGTAAAGAGGGCCATGTGGTTGTAATGTTGCTTCACTTACTGCAATTTTGTGTTGTGGTGATTGAAACC
>BLSH010204095.1:91168-108962 GCA_018402905.1 Glandirana rugosa
GGTAACGAAGTCTCCAGTACTCATGACGTAGACCGCGGAAAATAAGAATCACACTGTATTTTTCGCGTCTCGATCCGTCAGTCTACTTGAACGTTCGAGTCCTAGTTGACAAGAGAACCCCGAACGTCATGTAGAGAAGTCCCGTGATCAATCGGTAAGGTGACTACCAAAAGGGGTAAAACTATAAAAGGGAAGACTAGTAAGGTTACCGGGTAACCGGTGTGGTCGGAGTAGGAAAAGAAGATTTCCTTATAAGACTGTGTTACAACCTCGAGTACCCGTTTAAATAAAAGTCCGGGACGACTCCAGGATCTGTTATACCCAGTGTCGACACGGAGATACTGTCAGTTGATCCTGAGCTTGCAAGTTCATCTGACTGCCTAGCTCTGCGCTTTTTATGTCACACTAAGAATAAAAGGCGCCAGATGCAGTACTCATGACCTCTGAAGCAATGGCACAGGATAGGGAATGCTACAGTGCAAACATCCGCAGGCCGGTTTAATCCAGGATATGCAAGTGTAAAATGCCAAGAATGTGCAAGAGAGCCAGGAGATGTTGACTGGCCGGTGTCCTGAGTTCAAAGAGGAAGAGGCAGGATGCACAATCGCAGTAATCTGCCCCCAAATAAGGCATGCACAGTTGCATTTCTGTTCATGCAGGCACAATACTGCACCATCAAGAGAAGTTTGTAGGCACAATGCACCACACCAAGTTCCATCTGGCATGACAATGAAACGCCAAACCACCATTAAAGGATAAGGTTACCTTTGGGAACATGTTACACGTTCCCCCTGTTTTTAGGGTGAAACATGTAACATGTTCCCACTCCCCCTGCTTGCTGTCACTATTTAAAAAAAACAAAAAATGGCCATGCGGGGCTCCACCCACATCATTCATTCAGAGTTCTGTGAATGGAAAACTACAAGTACTGACAGCGGCTGTCGGCCTGTAGTTCTCAATTAACTACTATGGCGCTGTTGAGCGTTCTGGTAGTTCATTGTCTCTTCTGGTCAGTGTGCATCTGCCTGCCTGTGCAAGGTATGAGCAGACAGATACACTGACAAGAAAAGCAAATAATAAAAGTCTGCAGGCATCCTACTGATCGCAGGTGCAATGCTTTAACAGGCACCAAATTATAGATGTACATTTTCTTACCTGCAAAACAATGTGTATTATTATTACTATTATATATTTTTTTAAAGGTGAACTTATCCTTTAACCTTGACTATTCTTGAGAACACTTTCCTACCAGACCAATTTTCAGCTTTCAGTGCTGTTGCATTTTTAATGAGAATTGCGCGGTCGTGCAACGCTGTACCCAAAGTTTTTATCATTTTGTTCCCACAAATAGAGCTTTCTTTTGGTGGTATTTGATCACCTCTGCAGTTTTTATTTTTTGCGCTATAAACAAAAAAAGACCAACAATTAAAAAAAAAATCTCTATTTCTGTCACAAAACTTTGGAAATAAGTAAATTTTATCCATCACTGATGGGCACTGATGAGGCTACACTGACGGGCACTGATCTGGCAGTACTGATTGGCACTGATGAGGTGGCACTTATATGCAGCAATGATGAGCACTGTTAGGCGGCACTGATAAGCATCACTGACGGGCACTGATATGAAACACTGATGTGCACTGAAATGCAGCACTGACAGACACTGATAAGCGGCACTGATGGGCACTCATAGACAGCACTGATTGGCACTCATAGGCGGCACTGATAGGTGGGCACTAGTAGATGGCACTGGTATGCACTGATAGGGGCACTGGTACACACTGATAGGGGCACTGGTGGGCATATGTACAGAAAGGGGCTCATTCCCTGGTGGTCTAGGGTGGCATCTGAAGGTGGCACTAAGTGCCATTCATATTGGGCACTATGCCCCTTACCTGGTGGGTCTAGGGTGGTCTCCCTGGTGGTCCAGATCGGCTCCCTGGTGGTCCTGGGTGGGGACATTGCTGGTGGTCCCTGGGCAGGCTCCCTGGTGGTGGTCTAGGGTGGCGATCCGAGGGGGGGCTGTGCTGATAAATCATCAGCACAAACCCTCCCTGTCAGGGGAGCAGCCGATCGGCTCTCCACTCCTCAGGTCTGCAGACCTGAGTACAGATAAACGGCTTTCCTGTGTTACACTGTGACCAGCCGTGATTGGTCATGGCTGATCACATGGTAAAGTGCTTCGGATGGAAGCACTTTACCGAGATCAGTATTGCGGGGGGTCAGACTGACCTCCCACACCACCAATCGCCGCGATGCGCACCCCCCCCGGGAGCGCGGTGGCTTGTTATCCTGAGGACGTCATATGTCAGGATAACTAAGCAACTTCCCGGTCGTCATTCTGCATACGGCGGTCGGGAAGTGGTTAAACACATTCTGTACCCAGAAATGTGCATGGCAGATACCACACCTCAAAGGTGAGTGAGCGAGGCACTCTGGGATGAACGTTTAACCACTTCAATACAGGACTGCCTCTCACCCCTGCCCCCTCGCCAAGGACAATTTTCATTTTTCAGCACTGTTGCACTTTGAATGAAAATTGCGCACTCATGCAACACTGTAGCCATACAAAATGTTTATTATTTTGTTCACAGAACTAGAGCTTTCTTTTAGTGGTCTATAATCACCACTGTTTTTTTTTTTTTTTTTTGCTAAACCAGTCTGTAGGAAAAAAGGATTTTTTGACTTACCATAAAATCCTTTTCTCTGAGTTCATTGACGGATGCAGCCTCTTATTCTTGACATGTGGGATTTATGCACCTTTCACTAGGAGTGGACTAGGCAGAACGTAGTTCAGCTCAAAGCAGACACAGCCCCTCCCAGGGGGCAGTCCTCACTTGGCATAACCCCTCAGCCCTGCTCAGCAACTCCGTTCATAACAAGCAGTACAAACTCAACAAAAGAGGGGATGGGTGCTGCGTCCGTCAATGAACTCAGAGAAAAGGATTTCACGGTAAGTCAAAAAATCCTACTTTCTCATTCGTTCATTGACGGATGCAGCCTCTTATTCTTGACATGTGGGGATGTCCCAAAGCAGTGTCACAACGAGGGGTGGGCAACAACAACAGTACCCAACAGAAGAGTTCTCCGGGAGGTGCCAGACACGCCTAACACCACCGCCTGCAAAACTTTGCGGCCAAAAGCAGCATCCGAGGATGCTGCAACATCAACTCTGTAAAATTTTGAAAAAGTGTGCACCGAGGTCCAAGTGGCCGCCTTGCACACCTGAGAAACCGACGCCTGATGTCGGAAAGCCCAGGAAGTACTAATCACCCTGGTAGAGTGAGCCATGACTGGAAAGGGGGGCTCCTGGCCCCGAACAGCATACGAATGGGTCACTGTCTGTCGTATCCAACGGGAAATAGCGGCCGATGAGGCCGCCATCCCCTTGCGCGGACCATCCACCGCAACAAACAGCGCATCCGATTTCCGAAAAGAGGTCGTGGCCACCAGATACACCCGCAGAGCCCTAACCACATCCAGGGAATGCAAAGCAACCTCCTTAGGATGAGACGGGCGCACACACAGCGAAGGAAGGACAATGTCCTCATTGATGTGAAAAGAAGTAAGTACCTTCGGTGGTATGTAGGACCAAGTACGGAGACCTACAGGACAGAGCCGCCAGCTCAGACACCCGCCTATTGGATGTAATAGCCACCAGGAAGGCCACTTTCTGCGAAAGCAGCTTCAGGGAAATTTCCGAAAGGCGGCTTCTGAATCACTGAAAGGACTAGATTAAGGTCTCAGGGTGCCAAAGGTGCCCGTACCTGGGGAGCAACATGCCTAACCCCCTGGACAAAAGGTACGAATCAATGAATGTGTCACCAAAGGACGCTGAAAAAGAATCACCAGGGCAGAAATCTGTCCCTTAAGCGTGCTCAATGCCAACTTATGATCTAGGCCTTGCTGAAGGAAGGCCAGCACCCGAGCCACTGAGAAAGAACGGGGGTTCCATCCCCCCGCCTCGCACCAGGAAATGAAAGCCTTCCAGGTGCGGTGATAGATCTTACGCGAAGTGGCCTTACGCGCCTTGAGCATAGTGGGAATTATGGACTCAGAGAGTCCCCTATCTTTTACCACCTGGGACCCAATAGCCAGGCCGTTGAAGCCAGCGAGGGTAAAGCAGGGTGCAAGATGGGCCCCTGTGAAAGTAGGTCCTCGCGAAGCGGGAGCCGCCAGGGAACATCGACCACCATCCGCACCACGTCAGCGTACCAAGGACGTTGGGATCCCTTCCGGCTCTATCCTGCGCAGTAGGCGTGGGAGCAGCGGAAGCGGAGGAAGGCATAGAGCAGTCGGTACCGAGACCACGGAGCCACGAGGGCATCCGCCGCGTCTGCCAACAGATTCCTTGTTCTGCACCTTCCGATTGAGCCGGGACGCTAGCAGCTCCACGTCTGGCGTGCCCCACTTTTGACAGATCTGGCAGAACACTTCCGGGTGCAGGGACCACTCTCCCTGATCCAGCCTTTGGCGACTGAGGTAGTCCGCCTGCCAATTTTCGCCGCCCGGAATGTGAACGGCGGAGATTGCCGGCACGTGAAGCTCTACCCACCTCAGAATGTGGGCTACTTCCGACGCCACTGCCGCACTCCTCGTTCTGCCCTGATGACCCAATGGCGTTGTCTGACTGGACCCAAACAGGACAACCATGCAACCTCCCCGACCAGTGGGAGAGGCAAAGCCTGATTGCGCGAAGTTCCAGCACATTGATCGGGAGACAGGACTCCACCGGGGACCAGCAACCTTGGGTCGACAACAGCCCCAGGACCCCCCCCAGCCGGATAGGCTGGCATCCGTCGTGTCCACCGTCCATTCCACGGGTAGAAACCACTTCTCCAGCCCCAAGGCCGGGGCCCACAGCCACCAGGCGAGGGAACATCGAGTCCGGTGATCCAACCTGATCACCCGATCCAGGGATAATGGAGACTTGTCCCACCGCAGCAGAATTGCCTGCTGCAGGGACCGGGTGTGACTCTGGGCATACGGCACCGCCTCGAAGGTGGAGACCATCAGCCCCAGCACCCTCACGCAAAATCTGAGAGAGGACCACCGCTGGGACAGCAGGGCCCGCACCGCTACTTGGAGCGTCAACACCTTGGCGGAAGGAAGAAACACCTTCGCCCGTGTCCAGGACCAAGCCCAGATATTCCAACGAGAGCGACGGAGTCAGTACCGACTTCAGAAGGTTGATCACCCAGCCAAAGTCCCGCAGGGAACTGAGGGTGATGGCCACACTGTCCCTCAAGGCTGAGGCTGACTCCGCCCGCAAGAGGAGGTCGTCGAGATAGGCCACCACTGCTATGCCCCTCTGCCGCAGCAGAGCCAGCACTGGGGCTAAGAGCTTGGTGAAGACCCACGGGGCTGAGGCCAGACCGAATGGAAGGGTCACAAACTGGTAGTGGAGATCCCCTACAACAAAGCGCAGAAAAAGCTGGTAGAGCGCACATATGGGCAGATACACGTCCTTTTTTCAGAAACCACAAAAAGATTTGAATAAAAATCATGGAAACGTTCCGCAGAGGGGACCGGAACAATTACCCCCTGGTGGAGCAGGACTTGCACGGCCCAAAACAGGGCCTGCCGTCGCCCCGGGGGAAGCCTCAGATTGGAGGCAAAGAACCTGTCTGGGGGCTGGGTACGGAACTCTATCTTGTACCCAGACGAAACCACCTTGCACACCCAGAGATCCAAGATGCGAGAGGTCTGTTAACCGCAAGAGCCGTCCCCCCACCCGAACAACAGGCGGGAGTGACCTATCATGCAGAGGAGGACTTCTCCTCCGCCTTACGCTGCCAAGGACGCTTCTGGCCCCCCGCGGAGGCCTTAGCGGGCTGAGAGACCTTGTTCGAGGCGCGTGGCGCACGAAATAAACGCTTTTGAGTAGGGAAGGAAGGGCCGGCCCTACGCCGGGGTTCCTTATCCCTTCTGGGCTCCTGGAGGAACGTACTCTTCCCCCCCAGTGTAATCCTTGATGATCTCATCCAGGGAAGCCCCAAACAGACGACCACCCTCAAAAGGCAGGTCCGTCATGCCCTTCTTTGACACCTGGTCTCCCGACCAACATCTAAGCCACAGCAGATGTCTAATGATGACTGCGAACATGGACAGTTTCGACAGCATGGGACCCATGTCGAGGGCCGCATCACAGAGGTACTTAAGGCCCTGAATCAGCTGGTCCGCCATCTGCACAGGTTCCGGAGGGGCCTGGAGAGTCGCCAAAGCCTGGTGCACAATGGCCGCCCATTCCGTAAGCGCCTGTGCCACCGGCACAGAAGCCAGCGCCGGCCGCATGGCCGACCCTGCAACCAGGAACATTGCCTTGGACACTGCCTCAGTCCTCCTATCGGCCGGGTCCTTAAAGGATGGAGAGCCCTCCATCGGAATAGTGGTCGCCTTGTTCAGACGGGCCACCGGTGGGTCCACCGTAGGAGACGCCCACTTCTGCAACAGGTAATCCTCAAAAGGATAACGCACAGAAAAACGTTTAGGCAGCGGAGCCGCCCTCAGGCTCCGGGTCCTCACCGGAGGATGGGGGAGGGGGTGGCCACCCCACGGTCACGGATCGGCTCCACCCGGGAGAATTCTTCCAGAATGGCCGTTAACTTGTCCAGCGGAACCACAAGTCCCAGCGCTCCCTAATCCCCACCGGAGACTTCTGGCTGGGAAACACCTGCTTCAGCCGCCATTGCACCGCACCCCGGAAGACACCCACAGGTCAGACCGGACCGGGCGCCCCACACCACCCCTCAAGCTGTCACACTAGGGCCCCAGAGGCACCCAGGAGGACTCACCACACCGACCTGGAGAGGTGCTGCTGCTAGCGCTGCTGTAGCTGCCCGTAACCACCCTGCTGCTGCTCCGCCTCCCCATGTAGGAAGCTCTTCCGGCACGGCGCCAAGACATCCAGGACCGCCCATCCAGCCAGCGAATTTGACGCCAGCATGCGACGGACCACGCCAAGATGGCCGCCGTGTGCACTAGAGGCCAAACATGCGGCCAGCTACAGGAAAATGGTGGCCGTGATACCACACGCGGCCGGCTACAGGAAAATGGCGGCCAGGCACCAACATACCGTCCGAGGAGAGCTACAGCCTTGGGGGGGGGGGGAGACAAAATAGTAAGGGGTAGGAAGGATCAAGCCCACCTATGCCCTAAAGAGGGGGATACCACCCGCCTGCCCCCCCCCCGTGGGGGGGAAGCGTACTCACAACTCTGGACGGGCGTAGTGGGTAGCCATCTGGGGCAGACCTGCCACCCCGCCGGTTAGGGGGGATCTGCCGGCCACGTAACACCCATGACGCGAGTCCCGGGCCCCGGTCCTAGGTGTGCTGGCGGGATGTTTAACCTGCCGGCCGCCCCGCACGGAACGAGGCCCGACACAGCTGACCTCGCATACAGCTAAGGGTCGGCTCGCATCCGTCGGCCGAGCTGGGGAAACTCCCTGGATCTAGGATATCCAGCCTGTCACCCAGCCGGCTACTTGATTGCATTCTTCATCAGAAGTCTTGAGAAAAAAACGGGGAACCACAGATCCCAGCAGGGAGCCAGGTCCTATTCCATGCACTAGGCAGAAAAAACTGAGTTGCTGAGCAGGACAGGAGGGGTTATGCCAAGTGAGGACTGCTCCCTGGGAGGGGCTGTGTCTGCTTTTAGCTGAACTACGTTCTGCCTAGTCCACTCCTAGTGAAAGGTGCATAAACCCCACATGTCAAGAATAAGAGGCTGCGTCCGTCAATGAACGAATGAGAGTTATACAGTCCACAAACTATGGCATATACAGTATCTAATAAAAGTGAATACACCCAATGGAGGATGCCCCACAGATGCTCAATAGGGGTTAGGTCTGGAGTCAAGCTTGGCCAGTCCATCACCTTTACCCTCAGATTCTTTAGCAAGGCAGTAGTCATCTTGGTGTGTTTGGGGTCATTATGTTGGAATACTGCCCTGCAGCCCAGGCTCCAAAGGGAGGGGATCATGCTCTGCTTCAGTATCTCACAGTACGTTGGCATTCATGGTTCCCTCCACTGTGGCTCCCCAGTGCCGGCGGCACTCATGCCGCCCCAGACCACTCCCACCACCATGCTTGACTGTAGGCAAAACACACTTGTCTTTTTACTCCTCACCTGGTTACCGCGACACACGCTTGACACCATCTGATCCAAATACATTTATCTTGGTCTCATCAGACCACAGGACATGGTTCCAGTAATCAATGTCCCTAGTCTGCTGTTTGCAGGCTTTCTTGTGCATCCTCTTTAGAAGAAGCTTCCTTCTGGGACGACAGCCATGCAGACCAATTTAATGCAGTGTGCGGCTTATGGTCTGAGCACTGACAGGCTGACCCCCATCCCTTCAACCTCTGCAGCGGGGGTGTCAAACTGGCAGCCCTCCATCTGTTGCGAAACTACAAGTCCCATCATGCCTCTGCCTCTGGGAGTCATGCTTATAATTATCAGCCTTGCAATGCCTCATGGGAATTGTACTTCCGCCGCAACAGCTGGAGGGCCGCCAGTTTGACACCTGTGCTCTGCAGCAATTCTGGCAGCACTCATATGTCTATGTCCCAAAGACAACCTCTGGATACGACGCTGAGCATGTGCACTCCACTTCTTTGGTCGACTATGGCGAGGCCAGTTCTGAGTGGAACCTGTCCTATTAAACCACTGTATGGTTTTGGCCACTGTGCTCCATCTCAGTTTGAGGGTATTGGCAATCTTGGCACCAAATTTAACACACCTGTTCTCCATTCACACCTAAGACCTTGCAACACTAACGAGTCACATGACACCCCAGGGGAGGGGAAATGGCCAATTGGGCCCAATTTGGACATTTTCACTTAGGGGTGTACTCACTTTTGTTGCCAGCGGTTTAGACAATAATGGCTGTGTGTTGAGTTATTTTAATTGGACAGCAGCTTTACACTATTATACAAGCTGCACACTCACTTCTTTACATTGTAGCAAAGTGTCATTTCTTCAGTATTCTCACATGAAAAATATTTACAAAAATGTGAAGGGTGTACTCACTTTTGTGAGATACTGTATATCTGAAAATTGATTAATCCTGTTGTACTAATGCTTATGTCTTGAGGCCCTAAAGAGGCATGGCAGGTTCTTTTAAAATTAATTTTTTGTCATATTCATTCTTTGTTTTGCGGTTATTAGTCGAAGCTAATACATGGTACAGATGGGCTTTGATTGGCCCTGTCTGTACCATGTGATCAAATTGACCAATCACAGCTAGCAACACAATTTTACACAATGGATGGCATGAAAGCACCCCCTTGAAGGCACGAGGAAGTGACGAAACTAGTAGGAGGGACCGGAGCGGCCGACGGACATGAAGCTAGAAAGGACAGCTAGGAGCACAGCGGTGGAAGGGAACGCTTACAACCGGGGCTACAGAGCCGGGGGCAGGTGATACCGGACAACCGCTGTTGTACATACTAGGCGTATTTTTATTCTATTAAATAGAAGCGAGTGTTTGTTACATGGATGTGTAAATACATTGTAAATGAAACAAAGCACTATGTCAGCTCTATTGCTTTCACATATGACCATTGGAGCTCATGGGAATCAATCAGGAGGAATGGGGTGTGGAGGTGTTTAATACCAAGGTGCAAAGTGAGCTGCAGAAAGGACACCGGAAGGGATTACTATAACCAAAGGCGCATATATTACACCCATAAGATGAGAGCACAACTGGTGGAGGGCAGAACAGGTGAAAAAGTGTGGATTGCTTTTAATATGAACTGACATTTGTGGTGGTTGGAATCTAGTCAAAGACAGTTTTGCACAAGAACACTTTATTCATAAGGACTTTTTTTTTTTTTACGATTTTTATGTGAGGAACTATTTATTTCAATTCTGACAGATGTATTGCAGAAAAAAAATATCTTTTGCACATTTTTTTCACAATTTACAGCATCTGCACAGCAATTGATATATTTTTGACAGTATAATATCTTTATTGCAAGTGATATTGCTAATTGGCATGCACATTAGTCACTATTGCACCTTATGTTTAGTTTGTTGGAGAGCTGCATTTAATATATTCCATCTGAGTGTTCCACTCCTTGTAAATAAAATTATCTATAAAGGGCTGCTGAGAGAAAGAGAAAGAAAAGAAAGAAGTGGCATGCAAGAAGCAAAATCGTTTACCTTGCTGATAACAGGCAGGTGCATCTTCCAACTTCAGTGTTATAAACTGTCTCAATAAGGAAGAGACAGCATCCATTTGTTTTGATACCCTACCAAGTGACCGAAAGTCTCCCTAATTGGGTACAGAGACTCAGGCTAAGTCAGAGATCTGTTCTAAAGAGGGGCCAATTCTGATTTAGGGAAGGCCAGTAAAATTTGAGCCTTACTTGAAGACTAAACCAGGCTGCATAACAATGGTCGTTGCTGGAGATTAATTTTTTTATCCCCGGGTGAGAGTAGTGGCACAGTGTCCCAAAATGAGGCAACAGCCAAAACTGATTTTTTTTTGACTTACCGTAAAATCCCTTTCTTGGAGTTCATTGACAGGCACAGCAACTCTTAGGACTAAGTGGGTTATACTGCCCTCTTTAGGAGTTTACTAGGCAGAACAGGCAGTTCTAACAGCAAAAAAGAAAAGTAACAGACACAGCCCCTCCCAGGGGACAGTAATAACCCCACACTCAGTTCGTAACAAGCAGTGCAACATCAGAGAGGTGGGTGCTGTGCCTGTCGACGAACTCAGAGAAAGGGATTTTACGGTAAGTAAAAAAAAATCCTGTTTTCTCTTTCGTTCGTCGACAGGCACAGCGACTCTTAGGACTAAGTGCGACGTCCAAAAGCAGTGCCAAAAATGAGGGGTGGGTAACAGAACAACAGAACTACACCCAACCGAACCCTCAGTGAGGAACCACACGTGTCTCACACGGCCGCCTGCAAAACTTTGCGGCCAAACGCAGCATCCGAGGATGCTAAAAACATCAACTTGTAAAACTTTGGGAAGGTGTGCACCGAGGTCCAAGTAGCCACCTTGCACACTTAAGACACAAAACGCCTGATGTTGAAAAACCCAGGAAGTGCCAATCGTTCTGGTAGAGTGAACCATAACCGGAAAGGGAAGCTCCAGACCCCGAACAGCATAGGCTTGGAACACAGTCCGTCTAATCCAACGTGAGATAGTGGCCGATGAGGCCGCCAAACCTTTGCATGGGCCATCCACCATGACAAAAAGAGCGTCTGACCTCCGAAAGGAGGCTGTGGACGCCACATACACCCGTAGGACCTGAACAACATCCAAGGAGTGCAAAGCGACCTCCCTAGGGTGAGACGGGCGCGGGCAAAGCAAAGGAAGGACAATGTCCTCATTGATGTGGAAAGATGACACCACCTTTGGCAAAAAAAAGAAGGTGAAGGGCGCAAGACCGACTTACTCTTGTGTAGGACCAGATAAGAAGACCTACAAGACAGAGCCGCCAACTCAGACACGCGCCGGGCGGATGTGATAGCCATCAGGAAAGCGCCTTTCTGCAAAAGCAACGGCAGAGAGATTTCCCTGATATTTACAAAATGCGGCTTCTGAAGCACCGAGAGGACCAAATCAAGGTCCCATGGCGCCAAACGCAACCGTACCTGGGGGGGCGACATGCCTAACCCCCTTCATGAAAACACGAATCAATGAATGTGTCACCAAAGGACGCTGAAAAAAAAGATCGCCCGCGCAGAAACCTGACCCACTCAACGCCAGTTTCTGGTCAAGGCCCTTCTGCAGGAAGGCCAGAACCCGAGACAAGGAGAAGGAACGAGGGTTCCACCCCCGGCTTCGCACCAGGCGATGTAAGCCTTCTGGGTGCGGTGGTAAATCGTAGGTGAAGTGGCTTACAAGCCTTCAACATGGTAGGAATCACAGAGTCCGAGACCCCTCGATACCTCAACACCTGGGATTCAATAGCCAGGCCGTTAAAGCCAGAGATGGTGATGCAGGATGGGTCCCTGGGACAGAAGATCCTCGCGAAGCGGGAGCCGCCAGGGAACGTCCACCACCATCCGTACCACGGCTGCGTACCAAGGAAGCCGTGGCCAATCTGGAGCTACCAGAATGGTTGGGATACCCTCCGCTTCTATTCTGCGCAGAAGGCACGGAAGCAGTTTCAGAGGAGGAAAGGCATAGATGAGCCGATGCCGAGCCCATGGAGCTACAAGAACATCTGCCGCGACCGCTAGGGGGTCCCTTGTCCTGCTCACAATGGTCCGCACCTTCCGATTGAGACGGGATGGTAGCAAGTCCACGTCCGGGACGCCCCATCTCAGACAATCTGATAAAACACATCCGCGTACAGGGACCACTCTCCCTGGTCCAGGCGCTGATGACTGAGATAGTCATATTTTGCCAATTTTCTACGCCCGGTATGTGGATGGCAGAGATTGCCGGGAACGTGGCCTTTTGCCCACCGCAGGACGGGAACTACCTCCGAGGCCGCAGCCGAGCTTCTCGTCCTGCCCTGGTGGTTCACATACACCAGAGCCGTGGCATTGTCCGTCTGAATCCGGACAGAGCACTAGTGTAGCCTCAGACTCCAATGAGAAAGGCAACACCAAATCGCCCGCAATTCCAGGACATTGATCGGGAGACGAGCAGCCCCAGGACTCCACCCCAGCCTGTCAGGCTGGCGCCCGTCGTGATCACTGACCAGTGAAGGGGGAGGAAGGACTTCCCTGACCGAAGAGCCAGGGACTGCAGCCACCAGAGCAGCGAGGCCCGTACTTGGTGGTCCATCCTGACAAACCTATCCAGGGAAGCTGGGGACCTGTCCCATCTCAGGAGAATCTCCCGTTGCAGAACCCGGGTGTTGTACTGAGCATAAGGGACCGCCCCGAAGTAGGCCACCATTAGGCCCAGAACCCGCATGCAAAACCAGAGTGAAGGCCATTTCTGGGACAGCAGGGACCGAGCCGCCGACTGAAGCGTCCGCCGCTTGGTTGGCAGAAGGAAAACCTTCGCCTGTGCTGCCTCCAGGATCAGCCCCAAATATTCCAGACGGTGAGACGGAATCAGAACCGACTTCGGGAGATTAATCACCCATCCGAACTCCTGCAGAGTGTGCAGGGTAATCATCACATTGTCCCTGAGCGCTGGAGCCGACTTCGCTCACAGGAGGTGGTCGTCCAGATACGCCACCACCGCGATGCCCCTCTGTCTTAGCCGAGCCAGAACCGGGGCCAGCAGTTTGGTGAAAACCCGAGGCGCCGCCACGAACTGGTAGTGATCCTCACCAACCGCAAAGCGCAGGAAGCGCTGGGCGCAGATGGGAACATGTAGGTACGCATCCTTGACTGGTGCAGGGCCACCACTACCGAGCGGACCGACTCCATCCGAAACCGGCGGACCCCTACAAACTTGTTGAGGTCCCCCAAGTCCAGGATGGGACAAACCCCGTCCTTCTTCGAAACCATGAAAAGGTTGGAGAAAAACCCTTGGGAACGTTCCGCCCGTGGAACGGGAACAATCACCCAGCAGGTCCTGCACAACCCCGAACAGGGCCCGCAGGCAGCTGCAGGTTGGGGGCAAAGAACCTGTCTGGGGGGCGGGAACGGCATTCTATGCTGTACCCCGAGGAGACCAACTCGAGCACCCAGTGGTCCAAGATGCGAGAGGACCACCTGTCTGAGAACCCCAGGAGACTGCCCCCCACCCGAACACAGGGCGGGGGGCAACCCTTCAAGCGGAGGAGACCTTGACCTCTGGCTTGAGGCGCTTACACGGCCAGTAACGCTTCTGTCCACCCGCTTGGTGGACTGTGAGCCCTTGTCCGAGGAAGGGAAGGGACGAAAAGGCCGCCCATGGGCAGGAAAGGAGGGACCCTGTCGGCGACGGGAGTCCGAACTCCTTCTATACTCCGGGAGAAAGGAGCCCTTCCCTCCCGTGAGAGCTTTGATCATCTCATCCAAGGGGTCACCGAAGAGCCACCCCCCCCCCCGGAAAGGCAAGTCCGCCAGGGCCTGCACCGAGACCGCGGACACCTTGGATATCAGGGGGGCAGCATCGCACAGATACTGAGCCCCCTTGGATCATGGGATCTGCAAGATCCACACACTCAGGAGACGCCTGCGTCTTGCACAACTTGCCGTGTAGCAGCTTCGCCCACTCAGTGAGCGTTCACGACACCAGCACAGAGGCCACAATCGGCCGCATGGCAGACCCCGTTAGAACAAATCGGGATCTGACGCAAGTTTCAGCTTTCCTGTCAGCCGGGTCCTTAACCCCTTGCCGACCGCCGATCGGCATCTGACGGCAACAAGGTGGCTGGTGAGCGCAAATCGCCGTCATATGACGGCGGCCGCGAGACCGAGCCTAGTGAGCGCGCGCGCGCTGCCAGAGGCGCGCCTGCGCGCTCACTGTGTTCGGGGAGGGCCAGGGAGCAGGTGCGGTGGCTTCGATTGCCGCCGGCTACCCGCGATGGCCCCCCCGGAGCGAAGGAACGGAGGTCCGTGTATGTAAACACGGACCTCCGTTCTGTGAAGGGGGAAGGGCTGTGATCACAGCCTTCCTGTATACGGAGGCTGTGACCACTTCCCTTCCCCAGCTAGGGCAGTGCCCACACAGTTAGAACACGCCCAGGGAACACTGTTAACCCTTAGAGTGCCCCCTGCAGGTTAACCCCTTCACTGCCAATGGCATTTACACAGTAATCAGTGCATTTTTATAGCACTGATCGCTGTATAAATGCCAATGGTCCCAAAAAAGTGTCAAAATGGTCCGACATGTCCGCTGAAATATCGCAGTACCACTAAAAATCGCAGATCGCCACCATTACTAGTAAAAAAAAAAAAAAAAAAAAAATGAATTCTCATCATCCGTAAACGTGACCACTTTTGCACAAACCAATAGATTAACGCCGATTGCGATTTTTTTTATCACAATTATGAAGAATATAAATCGGCCAAAACCGATGAAAAAAAATGTTTTTTTATATATTTTTTTTTTGGATTTGTATGTTAGCAAAAAGTAAGAAAATTGGGTTTTTTTGCAAAATTGTCGCTCTTCTTTTGTTTATAGCGGCGATCAGAAATGACGCAGCGGTGACCAAATACCACCAAAAGAAAGCTCTATTTGTGGGAAAAAAAGGACGCAAATTTACAACTTTTTCAATAATCTATCCTCAAAGGGATAACGCACAGCGAAAACGCTTCGGAATGGGGAGGGAGCTCTGGGGCCGAGCCCAGTCTCTATAAACCAACTTATCCAGAAAAAAAACACATACCGAAAAACCTTGGCCGCAGGGCCCGGTCTATGTGACCCGAAGGGGATGGGCACCCACCGAGAGGGTCCCGCTGCTTCTTCCAGTTGCAGGGTCTCACGCACTGAGGTAATCAGAGCGTCTACACGGGCCTTCTCGTGCGCAGCAGCGGGCGCCTCAGACTTTTCCCTGCTATCAGGAGCGTCTGCGACAGCTCAAGGGGGGTCCCCGCAACAGAAGAGCCCCCCTCTGGGTCCGAGTCCTCCCCAGAAGAAGGGGGGGCAATGGGGCGCTTTTTGGTGTCCCTGCGGTTCAACAGCGACTCTACCCGGGAGACGTCTCCAGAATCGTGGACATGGCGTCTACAAGGGAAGGGGCCCCTGAAATGCTGGCTGCAGGCACCGAGAGGTCCGGTGGGGAAGTACCCGCATCGGCTGCCATACTTACACCCACCATGGCCGCCCCAGAAAAAAAAAGAGGTCTATTGCCAGGAGACCACTGCACCCCCCACCCCACAGCTGTGCAAGGCCTGTCACAGGGGGCATCCCAAGGGGACTCACCACCCGACCAGACAGGAGCCGTTTGCCGCCGCTGCCTCACCGCTCCTGCTGCCCACACTGCCGCTGTGCCCAGAGCTGCCGCTGCCAGGGAGATCACACCGTGCTGGGGGGGGGGGGGTAAATCGGCGCCAGAAACGGCTAGGACCGCCCCCAGCACACACAGGCCTTCCATGTGTAGAAACCACAGGAAAATGACCGCCGATGCACACTAGAGGCCGAAACCTCGTGTAACAGTGCTGCGGCTACGCCAAAATGGCCGCCGAACGATCCCATGCATATAAATGCGGCCGGCTACAACAAAATGGCAGCCGGGCGCCGGCAAACTGGCGGCCAATGATCCCAATCACCGAACGAGGTACGAGGGGGGAGAGGCCGAGGGGGACCACTAGGGCCCATACATACACCCTGGGAGCCCGGGTGAGGGGGGGGGGTTCGACAGCGGGGTACCGGAGGGGTGGGGGAGAAGCATGAGTGAGGAAGAGGGGGGAAAGACCACCCATTACGCTCACCCTGGAGGGGGGACCCGCCAGTTACCCCCCCCCGGGCCCCCAAAGGGGAGGGGGGGGACGTACTTACCCCGTCTAGTCGGGCGGTGCGGTGATCCCACCCGAGACAGCTTTCACGCTACCAGCTAGGCCAGAGGGAGCTGTCGGCCCTGGGCGCACTGCGTGCGATGGCGGGGCGTTTAACCCGCAGGGCCACCCCGTCCGGCCGGGGTTTGTCACGGTCGACCCAGCGCGAAGCATCCGGTATAACGCATGATGGCCGGCTGGGGAGGGTACCTGGATCCAAGACCCAGCCTGCTGCCCAGCATGGCTGCTTGATTGTAGTCTTCATCTGTGAGGCTGTCTCCTGACAGCCAAAGTGGTCCAGAGAGGTACCACAGATCCCAACAGGGAGCCTAGGTCCAACTCCTTGCACTAGGCAGAAGAAAACTGAGCTAGCAGGAGCTGGGTGTGGGGTTATCTGCCAGTGGGGACTGCCCCCTGGGAGGGGCTGTGTCTGTTACTGTTCTTTTTTGCTGTTAGAACTGCCTGTTCTGCCTAGTAAACTCCTGAAGAGGGCAGTATAACCCACTTAGTCCTAAGAGTCGCTGTGCCTGTCGACGAACAAAAGAGAAAAGGTGCTGGTCACAAATTTCAGAAGCAGAGCTGAACAGTTGTTCAGACTTCACACAGGTATGAAAGTGCTTGGAGCACATGCCCACAATGTTCCACCCAAATTGCAGAGAGAGAAAAAGGGATTTTTTGTATAACTTACCGTAAAATCCTTTTCTCGGAGTTCACTGACAGACGCAGCATTCTTATGACACATGGGGTTATGCTCATCCTATTAGGAGTAGCCTAGGCAAAACAAACAAAAGTGTGGGTTGGCCCCTCCCAGGGGGCCGTCCTCACCTTCGCATATAATCCCCCTGCTCTGTACAGCACATCAGTTCGTAACAAGCCGTACAAAACCAACGCAGAGGGGTGGGTGCTGCGTCTGTCAGTGAACTCAGAGAAAAGGGATTTACGGTAAGTTATACAAAAAATCCCTTTTTCTCTTCCTTTCACTGACAGACACAGCATTCTTATGACACATGGGGACGTCCCAAAGCTGTGCCAATCGAGAGGGGTGGGCAAAACCATAACAGCTGTACCCAACAGAAAAACGCCCTCTCAGGCGGCGCTAACCGCGCCTATACTGCCGCTTGTAATACCTTGCGGCCAAAAGCAGCATCCGAGGATGCTGCAACATCAATTTTGTAAAACGTAGTAAATGTGTGCACTGGGGCCCAAGTAGCTGCCTTGCACACCTGAGACACCGAAGCCTGGTGTCTAAACGCCCCGGAACGTACTAACTGCCCTGGTGGAATGAGCCGTGACTGGAAACGGGGGAACCTTACCCCGAATCTCATATGCATGAGTCACGGTCTTCCATATCCAAAGAGACACGGTAGCTGACGAGGCCGCCATACCTTTGCGCAACTCTTCCGTCAGCAAAAATAAAGAATCAGACTTCCGAAAGGAAGCTGTAGAAC
>BLSH010204095.1:185196-196070 GCA_018402905.1 Glandirana rugosa
TCGAGTCGCGACCGATGGACCTACCAGTAATAAGAGATCTTGATCTAAACGTCAGATTCCGGAGTATGTGTACCTGCAAAGAATTTTTTATTTGTTTTGCAGCCCGGGCTGCAGTTCCCTTTTTTTTATTCGCAAAAAGCCGCAATACGTAACCGCTATCACTCGCAGCCGCAGTTATCCGCCAAAAAATTTTTTTTTTTTAGTAGGGAGATAAAAAGTTGGATTTTTGCAGTCGCAATTGCGGCCATGTCATAATCAACCGCAAAACGCCGCAGTTTGTGGTTTTGCGATGTCGGAGCCTTGCGCGACCGGCACCTCCATGTTAGTCAATGGCCCCATAAAAACGCTGACGTTTTTGAACTGTAGAGGGCATCGGCGTTAGTGAGCTGAAACTAGAACCCACGGCCAGCGCGTTCCGAGGCTGTAGCGTTTTGGTGTTTGACGCCGCAAAACGCCAACTAATACTGTACCGGCGTTAACGCTGACGTTTTTAGGTTGAAAAATAGAGGGATGATTTTTTTTTTTTAAAAAACCGCCTATTGACGCCGACGCTCACTATCGCCAATGCATAACGCCGAAAAACGCTTATTTTTTTTCCCTTGACGTCGGGCCCGACGTTTTGTTTATTTTTTAAGAAACGTCCATGTGTATGAGGCCTTAGACTGCAAATCTAGTTCTAGAGAATAATGACCATCCAGGTAGCCAGCGCTGAGCTGTAGATTGACACTTCCACTGTTCTCCATAGCCATGGCAGCAAAAAAGGTGCCATTTGAGGTTTATCATAAATTTGATTAGTATTAGAGGGGGCAGAAGTATGGTTTAATACTGAACTTTCACTTAAAGGCCCTTTCACATGAATCCCTTCTTAACCACTTCAGCCTCGGAAGGATTTTCCACTTTAGGACCAGAGCAGAGCACTTTTTGCGATTTGGCACCGCCGAAGAAGAGCGACAATTTTGCAAAAAACCCCACATTTATTATTTTGCTAAAATATTAAAAAACATATATAAAAACATTTTTTCCCATCGGTTTTGGCCGATTTATATTCTTCCTTATGTTTGGTTAATTAAAAAAAAAAAAAAATAAAAAAAAATAAAAACACACGCAATCAAGGGTTTGCTTGGTTTGTGCAAAAGTTGCCGAGTTTACGGATGACAATTCATTTCTGGGGTTTATTTACTAGTAATGGCGGTGATCTGCGACTTTTAGCGGTACTGCGATATTGCAGCGGACATGTCGCACCATTTTGACACTTTTTTGGGACCATTGGCATTTATACAGCGATCAGTGCTATACAAATGCACCGATTACTGTGTAAATGCCATTGGCAGTGAAGGGGGTTAACCTGGAGGGGGGCGCTCTAAGGGTTAAATGTGTTCCCTGGGCGTGTTGTGTGTGGGCTGCCCTAGCTGGGGGAAGGGAGTGATCACGGCCTCCATATAGGAGGAAGCCTGTGATCACAGACCTCCGTTCTTTCACTGCGGGTGGGGGGGGGGGGCATCGCGGGTAGCCGGTGGCGATCGAGTTTGCCCTACCCGCTCCCTGCCACCCCCCCCCCCCCCAACACAGTGAGTGCACCTCCGGCGCTCACAATACTAGTTATCTCTGCCGCCGTCCTGTGACGGCATTACGCGATAACGAGCCATCTTGCCGCCGTCACGCTGCGGCGGGTGGTTGGCAAGTGGTTAAAGTGATTGTAAAGTCTCTTTAAAAAAAAAAAATAAAAAATAAAAACAAACATGGTTAATACTCAACTCCTCTAAGCAGTTGGATTTGCACAGGGCAGCCTGGATCCTTCTCTTCTCGGGTCCCTCTTCTACTCTCCTGGCCCCTCCCACTGGTAAGTGCCCCCTCAGCCAGGAGCAGCTTCCAATGGGGGCACCCATCCCACCTCCCCCCCCCACCCCCAATTGGCTGACTGATTTTGAGTGACAGCTGCAGGAGCCAATGGCACCGCTGCTGGGTCTCAACCAATCAGGAGTGTCTGGGACAGCTAAGACACTCGTGGTCATCACTGCAGAGAGAAGGGGCTCAGGTAAGCGATTAGGGGGTGCTGGGGAGACTGCTACACACGTTTATCTGAATGCATACGCAATAGGTGTATATTGATTGGTTTGCGCAAAAGTTGCCGTGTTCACAAACAATGAGAATTTATGAAGTTTTCACAATTTTTTTTATTTTTTTACCATTAACGGCGGCGATCTGCGATTTTTTAATTGGGGCTGACATTGCATCGGACATTTTTGACACATTTTTGGGACCATTGACATTTATACAGCGGATCAGAGTAAAAAAAAAAAATAAATAAAATAAAACTGATTACTGTATAAATGTCATTAGCAGTGAAAGGGTTAACCTGTAAGGGGCGATCTAGGGGTTAACTGTGTTCTAACTGTATGGCAGTGGCCGCCGGTGGACAGAGTTCATCTGACCTGCGGCTCAGGGAGCGCGCGGTAGGCACAAGAGCGCGCCGGCGGCTTCGCGTGGCCACCCACTATCACATCAATCGCCGTTTATAGACGGCGATCTGGGCTATCGTGCCACTTCGCCGTCGTATATCGGCTTACACGGTCAGAGAAAAACAAAAGCAGAAGAAAAATGCATTCCTTTAATTCCTATAGAACACTTCACAATGGTCACTTTGGCTTGAGGCCCCTTTCACACTTATGCAACTTGCCCTGCGGCTTGGGACTGCAAAGTCGCATGACAAGTTGTTCCCCATTATTTCACACTTATTTTCTCAATCAGCTCATCCCCCAGTTATTGCCCTTTCGTATCACTTGACCCTCCCTCCTAGATTGTAAGCTCTAACGAGCAGGGCCCTTCGATTCCTCCTGTATTGAATTGTATTGTAATTGTACTGTCTGCCCTAATATTGTAAAGCGCTTGCAAACTGTCGGCGCTATATAAATCCTGTATAAAAATATCATGAATTTCCAATGAGTACCGTTCATGTATGGCCAACTTCAAAGTAGTCCCTGCATTACTTTGGCTCAACTTTGATGTAACTTGAGGTCCATAGACTTCAATGTTAAACCTGCACTCACATGCAAATCACACCTGAATATAGATGTGATTTCTGTACGACTTTGTAATATGTTTTCATTGTGCCAAAGTTGCAACAAAGTCAGACCAAAGTCGCACTGATCCGAAATTGCGGTAAAATCGTGGCAAAATCATGTTGCACAAGTGTGAATGGGCCTTAGGCTGCTTTCGCACTGCTCCATTGCAAAAAACACAGTAAATGCATAATGAGCACATTTAAATCCTAAGGAACTCGTCACAACTGTCAGTTGTGTTTCAGTTGCATTTTTAAAGGCTAAGTTTACCTATGGAATCATCTACCCACTAGCTGCAGCCTCCAATGGTAATGCCCTACATGGTGGATTGATTCATTACATACACTGTTGTGCACCAGCTAGCAGTGCACTTTTAAATGTGTGTTTATTTTAATAAACGTGGCATTTTATATGGAAATCACTATGATGGTCTGTATGCTTTAATCGCTGATTTTCCATCACCATTTTGGTGAAGGTTATATAATGGTGAGAATAGATCTGGAGGAGATTTTTGAGAGATCTGACCACATCCATAGATGACCCTTAAAAAGGGACAAGCACATAAGACCTATTACCCATAGGTCAAAACCAGTGGTGAGCGGAGCGCATGGGATTTGGGCCAGTGTTCAGGAGGTGGGTGACCATGCTCTATAGCTCCCCCAAGACGGCAATTAAACTAGGTATATCCGTCTCCTGGTTCTTTGGAAGGGGAACCAGACAGGGAGCCTGTCGCGATTGCCCTTCGGTCGTCCCCTGAGATTCAGGCTATAGAGGTGGGATCTATTAAGGAGTGTCTAGCTCTCTACGCGGATGACATGCTGCTGCTCCTCGGGGACTTGGCTGGGTCCCTACGAATGGCGCTTACCATCTTGAACAAATTTACTAAATATTCTGGGCTGAAAATAAATTGGGGTAAGTCGTCCATTCTACCAATCGACGAAGGGGCAAGGGAGGCGGCCAACCCAGATCTTCTGTTGACCTGGGTCACCTCCCTCACATATTTGGGGGTTAAAATCACCACAGAGGTGGAAGACTACTTTAGGCTCAACTTGCTACCACTGATCCCCTTGATTAAACAGAAGGCCCAGGCCTGGCAGAGACTCCCACTATCCGTACTAGGAAGGATAAACCTACTAAAAATGAAAATTCTCCCAATAGTCTTTTACTTTCTTAGGCATGCCACACTATGGGTCCCCAAGTCATACTTCAAACTGGAAGGGGTAACGAACACCTTCCTATGGGCACCGCGGTTGGGCACCAGGGTGTAGCAGGAGCCGGTGGACCAGGAATGTTTGGCCCTACTCGACTGGAGGAAATATTACCTGGCAGGCCAGCTGTTTGTACACAGATGGCTAGCGATGGATAGCGGTGACTGCTACGGTATTGGAAGCGGCCCATCTAGGCTCCTATGAATCTTTACGCCTGAATATCCATAGGGGGGGGCCCGCTCCTCTCTCCCACTTACTCGGTCAATGAAGGCCACCATTAGAGCCTGGGTAGAAATGGTTAAAATAGCATGCCCATCACATCTGGGGGTATCACCCTCGGCCCCACTGTGGCTGAATCCTGGTCTCCCGTACTTCCAAACTTGTCCAGACCCTGTGGTGTGGGCGATCAGGGGAGTCAAATCATTAAAAGATGTGACCGTGTATGTGGAGCTTTTGTCATTTGACCAAAGGAAGGCCAGACATGACCTCCCGAATACATATTTTTCCCGCTATATTCAATTGCGGCACACCTTTCAGGGCAAATTTCAGACTATGAGAGTGGAGTCACTACCCTCATCTCTGGAAGAGGTCCTGATGGAAGACGACCTTCCTAAAACTAGATCAGTAGTATATAAAAAGCTTTCCGGGAGTAGTCCGGCAGCCATTACGAAATGCAGGGAACGCTGGAGGGAGGAGGTGCCAGAGCTCCAGGGTGAGGATTGGGATGATCTCTGGGATCAGCCGTTCAAACACCTGGTATCGGCCAGGGACAGCTTAAATTTCTCCACCGAGTATATTATACTCCAGCTAGATTAGAGGTCACCTACCCTGGTGTCTCAGCGTCCTGCTGGAGATGCTCCCACACTCCTGCAGGGGCATTACACATCTTTTGGGAGTGTGAGCATATCCAAGCTTTCTGGACTGAGGTCATATCCTTTGTTGGGGAGATCCCGTTTGTTCCAGTGCCCAAGACAGTGAAGGTTTGCCTGCTGGGTTTAGTAGAAGAGGTGGTGCCATCTAGAGCCCAGAGGACACTTCTTAGCATATTGCTGTTTTATGCTAAAAAAACTATACTATTCCATTGGAAAAAGCAGGAGGCCCCGGGTATTGGATACTGGAAAACACTGGTGGACCATATGCTACCGTACTATAAAGTGAATTATCGGGCAAGGGGGTGTAAGAAAAAAAAAAAACATTTAAGAAGGTATGGGGACCATGGAATGATACGACCTCTGCAAATTAAAAAAGATTAAGAGATGAGCCCACGACCCATCCTATAAAAAGAGGTATAGGGATAGGTCCTTGCTACGTATGAGGACTAGTCTCCGCCTTAACCATTTTGGGGCAGGAGGCAGGCTGATAACATATGGCTCTCACAGCCTGGAAGCTACATTGGGTGTAGACGGACCACATCTGTATCCAGGATCTGACATACTGGGGGGACAGAATGCTGAGCGACGGGGGAGGAGGTGGGGAATTGCTGTTTTAGGTTTGTTGGGAAGTTAGCATGCTAGTTAGTATGCCTATGTTAGTTAGAAACGCAAGGTTGGAAGACCCTGCGTGGTCGCAAGGGGGCTGGGTTGGAATGGCCCTCCCCTACTGTTTGTAAAAAAACTAGGAGGTGAGCTGCTAATGGTGGTAAACGTCACACATGGTGTTTACAGCATAAGGAAACAAGCACTTTCAAGTGGATTATAGGCGGAGCACTTTTTGTATTTGTTTATTTTACATTGTTATTATAGGAAGACTTAATTTTGTTTTTGATGAATTTTGGATATTTGAATATATATTAGCATATGAACAGTGATACACTGAACAGTTTGATACTATGTGGAGCTGGATCAGTTTGGATTTTGGCAAGTCCACCTGTGGAACATGTTCCACCTGTTTAGATTGGAAAATGTAACATGTTCCTGCATCTTCTGCCCCCTCCCTGTGAAAGTGGGAATCAGACCCCACACCCGCTGTCATAAACTGAAAACCACATCCTGTGAATGAATGCCTCCAAATGCCTTCAACCTTTGTGGTTAAAAGCTTGCAGTTCTTATCTTTTAAAAGTCCTGCAATTTTGGCGGACATTAGGGCACTGTCACACGGATTAGTTTTTCAGTGAAAAATGTGGAAGATTATACGATCGCGAATGCGCTGTACCCACCCCCCGGAACACAGTGAATGCGCCTCCGGCGGCGCACGCGCGCTCACAATACTTGTTCTCGCGGCCGCCATCAGGCGACAGCCTTTCGCAATAATGAGCCAAGTTGCCGCCGTCAAGCCACGGCGGGCGGTCGGTAACTGGTTAAAAGAGGTGTTTTTTTTTTTGGGATCATACTAACCTCGGTGGATGCATCGGTCCCCCGATGCGTCTACCCTGAGAAAGGAGCGATTGAACACTGCCAATCGCTCGCTTTTCAGAGCTCCCTGAGCAGAGAGCTATAGACTGTCAGTCACAGCTCTTTGCTCCCCCCTCGCTCACTGGAGCGCTGGGATGTGGAGGGGGCAGCCGGCTCAGGCTCTCAGCGGCTCGCTGAGGAGGTTGAGACTGGTGTCAATCCAGGGACCTTGTGAATCCAGACTTTGCCGTGACGCCTGGACTGACAACAGTGATGTCAGCAGAGAGCAGACTTCAGCCCACTTTCTACTGACAACGGGTCACAGGAGTGCAAAACAAACTGCACTCTTGTAAACCAAAGGAGAAGTCCAGCCAAACGAGCTTTGGCTGGACTTCTTTAAATATTAGAATTAAAAAAAACGCCAGAAATTAATTCTCATGGTTTGTAAACGAGACAACTTTTGCACAAACCAAAACGCAGATTGCGATTTTTACCAAGAATACAAGAATATAAAAATCGGCCAAAATCGATGAATAAATTCTTTTTTTTTTTTTTCGGATTAGTATTTTAGCAAAAAGAAATACTATTTTTTTTTCTTGCAAGATTGTCGCTCTTTGTTTATAGCGGTGATCACATACCACCAAAAGAAAGCTCTATTTGTGGGAAAAATAGGACGTCTACTTATTTCAAGGGGCCTCTCCTTTCTTAAACGCTGCATAAAATTTTCCGGGGGGGGGGGGTTCAAAACATTCTCATGAGGATCATCTCAGGAGTTTTGAGCTACTCCGTGTTCTCAGAGACCTCACCATCACCTAGGTGCAGATGAAAATCAGGGTGAAGGCGAGTATGTTCTGTTTTACATTATACAGGTACTTTTATGCAGTGTTTAGGAAAGGGTGGAGGGGGCTGACTTACCGCATCTCACAAAAGTGAGTACACCCCTCACATATTTGTAAAGACTATTACATCTTTTCATGTGACACTGAAGAAATGACACTTTGCTACAATGTAAAGTAATGAGTGTACAGCTTGTATAACAGTGTAAATTTGCGGTCTCCTTCAAATAACACACAGCCATGAATGTCTAAACTGCTGGCAACAAGAGTGAGTACACCCCTAAATGAAAGAGTCCAAATTGGAACAATTAGCCATTTTCCATCCCCAGTGTCATGTGACTCCAGCATTACAAGGTCTCAGGTGTGAAAAGAAGCAGGTGTGTTAAATGTGGTGTTATTGCTCTCATATTGGTCACTGGGAGTTCAACGTGGCACCTCATTGCAAAGGGAAAAAAAAAAAATAAAAAAAATAAAAAGAATTGTTGCTCAACATAAAGATGGCCTATGCTATAAGATTGCCAAGACCCTGAAACTGAGCTGCAGCACGGTGGTCAAGCCAGGTTCCACTTAGAACAGGCCTCGCCATGGTCGACCAAAGAAGTTCAGTGCACGTGCTCTGCATCATATCCAGAAGTTGTCTTTGGGAAATAGACGTATGAGTGCTGCCAGCATTGCTGCAGAGGTTGAAGGGGGGGGTTGTCAGCCCATCAGTGCTCAGACCATACGCCGTACACTGCATCCATTTGGTCTGCATGGGTGTCGTCCTAGAAGGAAATCTCTTCTAAAGAGATGCACAAGAAAGCCCAACAGTTTGTTGAAGACAAGCAGACTAAGGACATGGATTACTGGAACCATGTCTTGTGGTCTGATGAGACAAAGATAAAAACTTATTGGGTCAATTGGCGTCAAGCATGTGTGTCGGCAAACAAGTGAGGAGTACAAAGACAAGTGTCTCCTGCCTACAGTCAAACATGGTGGTGGGAGTGTCATGGTCTGAGTGTTGCCGGCACTGGGGAGCTAGAGTTCATTGAGGGAACCATGAATATACTGTGACATAATGAAGCAGAGCACCATCCCCTCCCTTCAGAGACTGGGCCGCAGGGCAGTATTCCAATATAACGACCCCAAACACCTCCAAGGCGAACACTGCCTTGAGAAATAAGCTGAGAGTAAAGGTGATGGACTGGCTAAGCATGTCTCCAGACCTAACCCATATTGAGCATCTGTGGGCAAATCCTCAAACAGAAGGTGGAGGATCGCAAGGTCTCTAACATCCACCAGCTCCGTGATGTTTTCAGAGGAGTGAAAGAGGACTCCAGTGGCAACCTGTGAAGCTCTGGTGAACTCCATGCCCAAGAGGGTTAAGGCAGTGCTGGAAAATAATAGTGGCCACACAAAATATTAACACTTTGGACCCAATTAGGACATTTTCACTTAGGGGTGTACTCACTTTTGTTGCCAGTGGTTTAGACATTAATGGCTGTATGTTGAATTTTGAGGGGACAGCAAATTTACACCGTTATACAAGCTGTACACTCACTACTTTACATTGTAGCAAAGTGTCATTTCTTCAGTGTTACATGAAAAGATGTATATAGAAATAATGGATTTAGGAACAAATGGACTTTAACGGCATACTGGGTATGGTATAAATGTGTGTGTGTGTGTGTGTGTGTGTGTGTGTGTGTGTGTGTGTGTGTGTGTGTGTATAGTATGTTTTACAACAACTACCCCTTGCAGGGTGAAAAGTACTGTGGTTCCCTGTGTACACCAACCACACAAGTTGTTGGCAGCCAGAGGGGCCCACTCTACTGTACTGCAATTTTGTAGGGATATCTGTCTCAAACGCAACTCAGTAATCACAGTATCTCAATATATTGACTTATAAAAAAGTCTAAGACAAGAAAATAACAAAGTTAATTATGGTTACGCTGATATGGATCCCATCAAAAAGATTGCAGAAACATGTTCCTGCTTGCTCAACTAGTTTCGCGCTCTATGTACTTAGCGCTTCATCTGGAGCTGGAAAAGTATTACTCTGATAAGAAACAAAAAACATATATATAAGACACAGATACACAATACAATCCACTAATCTATACGAGACTATAATATACGGTAACAAATATGCTCAGTGACAAACACTTACATCATATGATATGTATTGTAGGATTATGTTTGGAGACGTTGGTGAAACCCCCCCTGTGGGGTAAGTGGAACTGCCCCACAATGGGGTGGTGTGGCGCCCACCTTCCTCCCGATCCCCCTCCGCGACCAGTCCTACTGCTCCCGCAAAAACCACCAACCGCACCAGGCGAGTATGGGGGTCTGTGTGTGGTACAAACACGTAATAAGAGTGTGTCAGACCCAATATGTGCACAATGGAAAAGAATCCACTAAGCTCATACATCCAAAACAATTTTATATATAGTTGATAAGTACCTATGGCGATGTTTCTCAAAATGTCTTCTCAAGAGGGTCAGTCTCCGTATAGGTATGGATAGTATATTCAGAGGTGGGGAGGTAGTATAGCCTTAGAGGAGCCAATATAGTGTATTGTAGCAGGGATATACTGCCAACATATAGTCCACATGGAAGCCGATCAGTACATTATACTAGATCCAGGTCCTAGGGGCTGTATAAGAAAAAGTTACTGTCAATAAGGATTGATCAGCCAATACATAAAGAGCATTACAATATAAGGGTGTTATACCGGACGGACAAGCCATCCAGTATGGTGCTTACCAGGTATCAAGATGTATATGTGAGAACGCGTCTCCTCAGAAACCACCTCCTTGTATTGTCAGCTATAGTGGGCCCACCTTTTATAGAACACGCGCGGTCCCAATTAATGGCGTCGGAGGGGGATCGGGAGATCGAGAGGAAGGTGGGCGCCACAGCACCCCATTGTGGGGCAGTTCCACTTACCCCACAGGGGGGGGGGGGGTTTCACCAACGTCTCCAAACATAATCCTACAATACATATCATATGATGTAAGTGTTTGTCACTGAGCATATTTGTTACAGTATATTATAGTCTCTTATAGATTAGTGGATCGTATTGTGTATCTGTGTCTTATATATGTTTTTTGTCTCTTATCAGAGTAATACTTTTCCAGCTCCAGATGAAGCGCTAAGTACATAGAGCGCGAAACTAGTTGAGCAAGCAGAAACATGTTTCTGCAATCTTTTTGATGGGATCCATATCAGCGTAACCATAATTAACTTTATATTATTTTCTTGTCTTAGACTTTTTTTATAAGTCAATATATTGAGATACTGTGATTACCGAGTTGCGTTTGAGACAGATATCCCTACAAAATTGCAGTACAGTAGAGTGGGCCCCTTTGGCTACCAACAACTTGTGTGGTTGGTGTACACAGGGAACCCCAGTACTTTTCACCCTGCAAGGGGTAGTTGTTGTAAAACATACTATATATA
>BLSH010204095.1:217754-231732 GCA_018402905.1 Glandirana rugosa
CACTGGTGGCGGTCAGTGGGTAGTCACTGGTGGTGGTCAGTGGGCAGTACGTAGTCACTGGTGGTGGTCTGTGGGCAGTAGGTAGTCACTGGTGGTGGTCTGTGGTCAGTACTGATGCATGACGGGTGACTGGTGGTGGTCACTGATGGGTGACTGGCGGTGGTCACTAATGGGTGCTGGGTGTCTGGCGGTGGTCACTGATGGGTGACGGGTGTCTGGTGGTGGTTACTGATGGGTAACCGGTGTCTGGCAGTGGTTACTGATGCATGACCGATGACTGGCGGTGGTCACAGATGCGTGTCAGGTTACTGACGGTGGTCACAGATGGATGACAGGTGACTGGTGTTGGTCACTGATGGGTGACGAGTGACTGGCGGTGGTCACTGATGGGTGACTGGCGGTGGTCACTGATGGGTGACGGGGTGTCTGGGGGTGGTCACTGATGGGTGACGGGTGTCTGGTGGTGGTCACTGATGGGTGACTGGACACGGTCACTGATGGTTAACTGGCAGTGGTCACTGATGGGTGAAGGGTGACAGGCCACGGGTGACTAGCGGTGGTCACTGATTGGTGATGGGCCACGGTCACTGATGGGTGACGGATGACAGGCCACAGTCACTGATGGATGACGGGTGACAGGCTATGGTCACTGATTGGTGACGGGTGACACGCCATGGTCACTGATGGGTGACACGCCACGGTCACACATGGGTGACACGCTACGGTCACTGATGGTTGACAGATGACATGCTACAGTCACTGATGGGTGACACGCCATGGTCACTGATGGGTGATGGGTGACAGGTGCACTTTATGATGGCAGTCTGATAACAGGTGCACGTTATGATGACAGGTGCACTTTATGGGGGCAGATGTGGTGAATGTTGGGTGACAGGTGCAGTGGGGGGGGGGGGGGCAGGGGTGATGTGACAGGTGTGTTTGTGCTTTACACAGGTCAGTAACTCACTGATCCTAGCTCTTCTCTCCTCACACTGGAAACTGTGTGAGGAGAGAAGAGCTGGTAACAGTGAGTTACTGCTCTGTTTACATTACATTTGATCGGCTGCGAGTAGATCACAGCCGATCACAAGGTAACAGCCGCCGACCAACGGCTGATAGCAGTGTCGGTGACAGGCAGTTTTCCCTGGGAACACGCCACCACCGACATGCACATGCAGCGTACTCCCGATCACGCGCATGCGAATGGGAGAAGTACCATTTGTGATCAGCCGTGACTTCATCACGGCCGATCACATGGTAAACAGCCATGACCAATGGCTGTTCACCCCCGTCGGTGACGCGGTGTGTCCCGGGGACATGCCGCCATCGACAGAGCCGGGATGCACGCAATCCGTCGTCTTTGACGGTGGTCGGGCAGCAAGTGGTTAATTATGTGACTGCATTTGCTTTCTCTTCAGCTTTTTTCTCTTTATTTTCTCCTGGCTAGGTTCACATATATGGGGAACGCGTGCATAATTGTGCGAATTCCTAATTTACACAGAAACGCGCTGCTCACAGGGTGTCCTCAATTCATGTAAAAATTTATATTTGTTTGGTTGGAAAACTACTTAAAATCCAGTGATGTCACATGAAAAGATATAATAAAATATTTACAAAAACGTGAGGGGTGTATTCACCGATCCCAAACCGCCCCTGCCCATTGGAATGAATTGGCAGCGCTCCGCAGTGCCTTAAAAGCGATTTGGAAGTGCAGCAACACGGGTGTTTTTAACCCCTTATGGGGGTTAAAAACACCCGCTAGCAGCCAAAAAGCGCCGCCCAAATGGCGGTAAATCGCCGTTAAAATTAGCGCTGCTTTACCACTAACGGACCCGCTGCCCCAGTGTGATAGCAGCCTTAAAGACAAAATTCAGAGAGCCATAGTTAATGATTCTTACTCTGAATGGTCAAAGGTTATCAGTAGTGTACCCCGAGGTTGTGTTCGGAGTGTTAGGACCTTTACTTTTTAATATCTTCATAAATTATATAGGGTCTGGGATTAAAAGCACCATTTCAGTGAGACTTCTGGTCGGGACGTACAGGGAAGCAGACATGCGGGAGAAGAGCTCCCCATTCTACCAGCCACATTTGCTCCTGAGAGTCTGAAGAGCACCCCAGGACAATCCTTTGTGCCCTCAACCTGGCTTAGGAGAAGAAAGAGAGCAGATCTTTCTTCTCCACATCTGTGGCGCTATTCCGGCCGACACTCCGCATCCCTCCTCGCGGCCGCCGCCATCTTGAGCCCGGGGTCAGCAGCTCATCCAGAGGCACCCAACCCCCGCAGGAACCAGTGAGCAATTTGGTCCCCCCTGGCTGAACGCCCGCAGGCCTAGCTACACCCCAGACTGTGTATTGAGCGGGGAGCACGGCGCCCAACTGTGCTGCGGCTGCCCACAGGAAGGACCGCGGCTCTGGCCTAGTAGGAGTAGCGGCCATCTTGCTCTACCCGGCCGCCGCAGGGACACTGCCTTTCAGCCTGCCTGTCTCTCCCACATTCAGCCCACTCCTCACACAGCTACCGGAGACCCTCAGCCTGCCTACCGCTGCCTGCAGCCCGCTTACTGCCGCCCCTGTGTCCCAGCCTGAGGGATACCCCAGCTCCCTCATAATAGAGACGGCCATCTTGCTACACCCTGACGGACGTATGCGGCCTCCCCAGCTCCCTCTGTGCCCGTTCTAGGCCCCCTCCATCCAACGGAGCAGCCTGGCCTCACAGATTACAGCCCCCGGCATCAGTGTCCTCCCTCATCTGCAGCGCGGGGTTTCAGCCCCGGCCCCATTGTCAGGAGCGGTGCCCATCTTGATACACCCTGCTGCTGTGTCTACATTAGGGTTGCCACCTCATCCCTTTAAACCCAAACACATATGAATTACACAGGTTCTGAGGCTAATTTAATGCAGATAAAGCACCAAGTGAGTTTAATTGCCACCCTAATCAGCCACAGAACCTGTGTAATTAATATGTGTTTGGCTTTAAAGGGATGAGGTGGCAACTCTAGTCTACATTGAATCCTGGTCTCCTTAATCGCCTGTGCCTAATCCACTCCCTCAACAGCCATTAGAGTTGCCAGAAATGTTCACCTGCAACCCTCCCTACAAAAACAAAAACATATTTACACTATTTTCTAACAGGGGGCGTGGCCTGACCGCTATGGAGTGAGAACAGTGATTCGGCAGCCCCGGGCATAAACATCAGTGGCAGACTTTTGAAACGCAGATTCCGGTGTCTCCTAATGCCTTCTAATCGGCGCCCTAACTCACAGCCACAGACGGCGGGCTCCATTACTATTTCATCCCGCACACCCCAGGTACAAGATCCACATCTAGGATGGCGGTGGCTCAACATGCTTCCCCGCCACACAATGGTGGTTCCCCAGGATCGTCGAATACCCCCCAGGTGGGCGGACACAGCCCATCCACCTCCACACACTCAGGAGGCCGCTTATCCCATACATCAGAATTGGAGCTAGCAGAAGGGGACTGGGACCTCAGGGAACATATTAGAGCCCTTCCCACAAAAGCTGACATTTTGCAACTGATTACAGCAGTGGAGCTCTCATGCAAACAAGCCATAGATGGCCTGAGGAAGGACACTGTCGCATTAGGGAACAGAGTGTAAGCCCTAGAAACCAGCCAAGACGATGTGTTGCAGACAATGTCTGCACTCAAAGACACCTCTAGACACCATGAGAATGTTATAAACTCCCTGCTGGACAAACTTGATGACCAAGAAAACAGGTACAGGTGACAGAACATTCGCATCCGCGGCTTGTCTGAAGCCACACACACCAACGACCTGATCCCTTCAGTCCAGGGGCTCTTCTGACAAGTTCTGGGAGCTGCTGCCCCAGAATCCATTGAAATTGACAGGGGCATCATATTTTATTACCATTTCCCCAAGATGGGATAAACCAAGGGATGTGATATGCAAACGGCATAGGTACTCTTTGAAAGAAGCAATTATGAAGGCAGCAAGAGGCACTCCATTTATTGACTTCTATAGCGCCCAAATCTCCCTGTACCCCGACTTGTCAAGACGTACTCTGATGCAGCGAAAGGCGGTGTGCCCCCTGCTGGATACCCTGTGCACTGCTGGAATCACATAACGGTGGGGATTCCCATTCCGATTGACAGCCTCCAGGAATGGGAAGATGAGTACCCTCCACACCAAAGATGATCTAACTAATTTCCTGGAAACACTCAATCTACCGCCAACCGACTCCGCAGACTGGCGATTAAGCTCCTCAATCTCCCTGCCGCAATGTCCAGACAGATGGCAGGCGGCCCCGCAAGATCCCACAAGAGGAACAGACCGCGTCAACGCAGCCGGAGTGTGGCCGCCAATTTGTCTGCTTGACTTCTCTGCGTCCTAACAGCTAAATACACCCACCGGAATGATTGTTTAGGAAGTCTGGTGCTGGTCTCCACAGAACAACTGGCTCTTTGAGTTGTGGAGAAGGGATATGGTCCTTTGATGAAACTCCGGCCTCATTGGGCCTATGTTTACTGGAACTATATTCAAGCTTCCCTATTGTCCAATTCAGGGACTATTAATGTCTGAGATCAGACACCAGGCTCCTGCACTTTATCTGTTGCCACTGTTATATGTTCTATGTTTTGTTTACTTTGTTAAAGCCTGGGGTTCCCCCGTAGTCCCAACCATGGGTTCGGCAGTCTGCCCAATAGCGGAAGGGATGTTGGCTCCCGGGGACTAGATTTTCTCTCCCCTGGAGAACACCCTCCCATATTGAGACCTGCCTCACAAGGTGAGGGCAGGCAAGGTTTTTCTTTTAATTTATTTTTTATTTTGTTTTGTTCCAGGAGTTACAATGGTTGCAGTGAGGTTCTTTCCTCGTGCACTGCTGCGCGAGGAGATGATAAGG
Organism: Glandirana rugosa; assembly: GCA_018402905.1. Lineage (NCBI taxonomy): Eukaryota > Metazoa > Chordata > Amphibia > Anura > Ranidae > Glandirana > Glandirana rugosa. The sequence continues at coordinate 222,638 of BLSH010204095.1, forward strand.
TACAGCTTGCCTTGCCCCAGTAGTAATACCTCGCTCCTATTTTAAACAGTTAGAGGGGATTACGAGCTCCTTTATATGGGCCCCTAAAACACCTAGAATAGGAATCAAGGCCTGCAAGAACCAGTATGTAAAGGGGGCCTGACACTCCCGGATTGGAGGAAGTATTATTTAGCTGGTTAGATGGTATTCGTCCATAGATGGCTGACAGCAGATGAGGGAGACTCGGCAACAATCTTAGAGGCGGCATATCTGGGTTCGTTCGAATCACTGCGATTCGCAATACATAGGGGTGTGCGTTCTATCCTCCCACTCACTCAATCAATGGTTGCCACTATTAAGGCATGGGAGGAGGCAAGGGCACTCTCAAATCCCAGCTATAAGGGTACATCACCTACGGCACCATTATGGTTGAATTCAAAGCTGCCCCATTTTCTAGGGTACCCTGATCCCATGGTGTGGGCGGTCAGGGGGGTCAAGACGGTGGGAGACTTAACTAACCTAGGGGAACTATTGACCTTTGATCAGTTAAAGAATAAACATGATCTACCAAATGGGCACCTATTTAGATTCTTACAACTCAGGCATGCTTACCAGAGTCAATTTAGGATCCACAGAGTAGAATCCGTACCCTCTTCCCTGGAAATCGTTCTCCAGGAAAAGGAGCTGCCCAAAGTTTTATCGGTAGCATATCAGGAGTTATTTAAACTCACCCCAAAGGCAATTAAAAGATGTAAGGAGCAATGGAAGGCTGAGGTGCCAGGAATCCAGGGGGAGGATTGGGAGGATTTATGGGACCAACCTTTCAAACATCTAGTATCAGCTAGAGACAAACTAGTACAATTTAAATTCCTGCATAGGTCTTACTATACTCCAGCTAGACTAGCACAAATATTCCCAACGGTATCCCCAGAGTGTTAGCGATGTTCTTACAGTCCTACGGGGGCGCATCATATATACTGGGAATGCAGTCAGATCCGAACATTTTGGGAAGCAATAACCAAATGCATGATAGATAGGTTGTCTATGTCTAGTTAGCTAGGGATCCTGCGTGATCCTAGAGGAAGCCAGGATTGGCCCCTCAGTGTTTGTATTTATGTTTAATTTGTTTGATATAAAATCAATAAAAATATTTTTTTTTAAAAAAAAGGTACAGCTTGCCTGTCAAGGATAAGCTTTTTTAAGCAGAGTGATTTCCCTAGGGTATGTTATAGTATGATAGCACAATTCCTGAACCAGACCAATGCCAGTCATGTTTAGCACCTTAAACTTGTTGTCCTACAATATCTGAGGTCTCTGTAGCCCAGCTAAAAGGGGATGTCTTTGGCAGGAACTGCGTCATCTTTCAAACAACGTTTTATTCCTGCAGGAGACGCACTTCACAGCCACATCCACCCCCGTCTGCCCCTCACGGTATACAACCAATGGTACCACAGCCCATCCCCCATACAAAAAGCCAGAGGGGTCACAATTGCTATTGCCCTTTCTCCCTGGGATCCAGCCTGATGGATCCTGAAGGTCGCTTCTTATTTATCAAAGGCTCCATTGGTGGCCAGTTATATACCTTTGCTAACTTATATGCCCCCAACTCCCACACTACCCACTTTATTTCCAAGACCCTAGGGAAATTGGAGGCTTTTCAAGGAGGGCCTTCTGATACTTGGAGGGGATTTTAACATCACGCTTGACCCCAAAATAGACACCTCATCTGGTAAATCTGCCCTTTTCTTCAGAGCACACATTAAATGAAAGCTAAGATCTCTCCATTTGGTGGGCAGCTGGCGAGTGCTACACCCCAAGGAAAGATATTACAGCTACTACTCTAAAACTTTTGATACCTATTCCCGTTTAGATATGTTCTTTATAGATCAATTCCATCTTAGACAGGTCCAAGCTTCCATCATAGAAACTATAACGATTTCTGACCACTCACCAATAAAACAGACTCTCCAACTCCTCCCCGCTCACCGAGCAGAGGGGACATGGAGACTCAATGATCATGGTCTTGGAACACCCTGAGACGGTGGCAACTGTTACCCGTTCCCTGACCTACTATGTTGAGTTTAACTCCCTGGGAGAAGTATCTGGACAGGCTGTCTGGGAGGGACGCAAGCAGGGCCGGTGCAAGGATTTTTGCCTACTCAGGCGAAGGGGCATTTTGCCGCCCCCCCAGGGGTTATGCATTCCCTGCTGCCCCTGATCAGTGGAGCAATCCCCTGCTGAGCAAAACGGAGTCTGCCAGACTGAAAGCCCATGTGAAAGGACCCTGAATTAAAACTTTTTTTTTTTTTACATGACATTATTGCTATTACATAGGGAACCAGTAGCCCCCTATGTGATAGCATTTTGGTGACAGGTACTCTTGATGAGACATCTGGGGTCTATCCTTTCTGGTGCCCTATGGTGGCTGCCAATAGCCATTCTGCTGTTCCAGAGTCAGGCTGAGCCCAGATATTTAATAATCAGCCAGCTCTGGAACTGCACATGTGCAGAAAAGAACCCGGGAAAAGCTACAAAATTTACAGGTGCTCTTCCCTTGTCTACAGATATTTAGCCCTGGTTCACACTGAGTGCCGATTCACAGTGCAGCGATGCAGGAACCCTGCAAATCCACTGCAGGTTCCCACATCGCTTGTCTCCCAGCGGCAATTTACACTTCCATATGCGAACTGCTGAGAGTGTCAGTATAAAGCTAATGACACCCCCAAATCAGTTTGCATATCCAAGTGCGAACTGCAAACTCGCACAGGAATCAGATTGCATGGTGTAAACAGCCCTGCGATCCGATTCTGACCCTGCATAAAAATGGGTCCTGTGCGAGTTTGCTCCAATTGCGATGCAAATTCAGCCATACAATCTCTATAGCTAAATTTGCATTGCACAGAGATCACATGCGACTTACACTGCAGTGCTGTGTGAATCACATTCCATCTCTGAGATCAGAGCGGTGTGAACCGGCCCTGATGCTACTTTGAAATCGTGCTGCTTCACTTGAAGTAGTACAATCTCAAAGTGGCAGGTCAGTGCGATTTCATGTGCTACTTGGTTGGCGTCTGTGCTACTTCATGCACAGATGTCTATTGCACTTGAAATCGCAAAAAATAGTGCAGGAAACTTTCAAATTGGTGCAGCACCGCAAAGTTGGAGTTGCGCTGATTTGAACGTTCCATTGCCGCCGATAGGGTGCGACTTGTCATGCGACTTGGAACTGTCAAATGGCATGACAAATCATACCGGAGTGAACGGGAGCAGGACAGGGGAAAAGTGCCCTTTAAAAAAAAAAAAAAAATTTACAAACTGTAACTATCCATGTGGGTTTTAGCAACCCAGACTGTGACTGCCCCCATGTTTCCCTGTTCTAACTGTCCCACCCCCCCCATGTTTTCTGCTCTGCTCCCATCTCCATTGCCCTGTCCACCTCTCACCAAGTGTTCTAATTTGCAGCTGCTTTGTTCTGTCCCCATCTATGTACCCTACTCTGTCCTCATCTATGTCTTTAGTTTTGCATTTCACCTACTCTGTCCCCTGACATGTACAGCACCGAGGGCTGCATAATTACAGTCACACAAGTGGTGGAAGCACTTTGCCTTACCTCTCAGCTCCAGTCCAGTCCCGACCATGTGTCTGCTGACCCCTCCCCCTGATCTCACTCGGCTCTTCCTCCTTCTTCTCACTGCAGGGAGAGAAGCAGGCGCTGGAGAGGACATCAAAGCTGCCTGCTCTTCATCTGGGAGGGAGGAGGAGGGGCAGAAAGAGCAGCAGCTGAACTTAACTGCATTCACAGAGCTCGAGGCTGTGCTGGGCTGGCTTGTGTAATGCCTGAGCAGCGCTCAGCTCGGTGGACACTTCTCGCAGGGGGGGCGATCTCAGCAGAACACCGGCATTAGCATAACTTGAAGGCTCCTGGTTTTAGCGCCCTCTACAGTCTGGCGCCCCCAGGCGGCCGCCTGACCGGCCTTATGCTTGCGCCTGCCCTGGACACAAGGCGGTCATTCGGGGGGGGAATTGATATTCCCTGGATCGTGCATTAAGAAACTTAGGCAGCAAGAAATAATTGACTTAATAGACAAGATCCACGACCTGGAGGTGAAGCATAAGGCCTCATCTGACCTGACGGATGCCAAGAAGCTGCACACGCTCAGGACAGAACTATCCTAATGCCTGGACCACAGGGCTAGAAACAAGCTTCGCTTCTATGCACACTGAGTTTACGAGCAAGGCAACAAATGCAGGAGACTTCTGGCCAGACAGCTTAAGAAACAACAGGCCTTACGACACTTACATAGTTTAAAGATTAAGGGCGGACAGGTGACAGACTCTTATACCATAGCTGCAGAATTTCAGCGTTACTACGCCTCGCTGTACAATTTACCACCATCATCCCCCCAGGGAGAGACTGTGTCCCATGAAGAAGCAGCAAAGACATACATTGCTGCTTCTGGCCTCCCACCCTTACCCTCTCAGGTCTTAGAAGATCTGGAGAGACCTTTCACCGAAGAGGAGCTCAGTGCTGCTACCGCTGCCCTTCCTCCAGTTAAGAGTCCTGGACCCGATGGTTTTACCAATGCCTATTATAAAACATTCCTCCCAACTCTCACATCCTCACTGTGTACATATTTTAACGCTTTAAACGCCTCCAGTCCCCTACCACGGGAAGCTCTGCTACAGCACGTCGTAGTGCTCCCCAAGCCAGGCAAAGACCTCCAGTTCTGCCCCAGCTATAGGCCCATTTCCCTGTTGAACGTAGATACTAAGCTCTTGGCCAAACTACCGGCTCTCCGGCTCCAGAATCACGTAATCGCGTAAACAGGGTGGAATCTCTATACGGGACACAGCGGCACGAGTTAAAGTAAACAGGGTTCTCTCTGAACCCCTTAAGATACATAACGGGACTAGGCAAGGGTGCCCAGTGTCACCACTTATATTCGCCCTTGTATTAGAATCTTTCCTCCAAACCATAAGGTCCAATCCTCATGTAAAGGGAATTCCTATTGGTACATCCGAACATAAGTTATTTGTGTATGCAGATGACCAGTTGTTCTATCTCTCCAATCCCCAGATCACCTTACCAGTATTGATGTCAGAAGTACGAAAATTCGGCCTTATCTCGAATTTTAAAATAAACTTAGAGAAATCAGAACTACTGCCTATCCACATACCTAAGAATATGACCAGCACCTTACAGCTCTCCTTCCCCTTCCGATGTTGCAAAAACTCCTTACCATACCTGAGGATCCGAATCTCCTCAGACCAGACCCTCCTATATGACCTTAACTATGTCAGACTGCTGGCGGACGTAATTAAAGACCTCCAAACATGGAAAGACCTACCGCTTACATGGTTTGGGAGGATCAGCGTCCTTAAAATGACAATCCTACCGAGGATAACTTACCTCCTATACACTATCCCCATAACCTTCCCACAAACCTTTTTTCAAAGGCTCCGTTCACAAAGTTCATCTGGCAAGGCAAGCATCCCAGGTTGGCATACGACTCACTATGCAGGGCTAAATCAGAGGGTTGAGTAGGCTTACCGAACGTGGCAGCCTATTACAAAGCCATGTCTTTAGTTAGAATCCTGAACTGGCACCACGATGGTGCATCCAGGATATGGGTTAAGTTGGAGAAAACGATGGCAGGCAGAAATTTGACAGGCGCCCCTTGGATCCACTGCGAATCAAGGGGTCTATCGGACTGGACCTCCCCTCTGACATTAACCACCTTAATTATCTGGGACAGACTGAACAGGTCCAGGCGCTACGCCCCCCAGACCTCTCCCCTAGCCCCTCTGGGGGGTTTCCCGTGGTTCCTCCCTGGCGAGGAAGGTGGCAATTTTGGGCCCTGGGGTCTAGAGGGGATAATTGTATGTGGCAGATTTGCCCCGCAAGGAACTCTGCTACCATTAGAGACCATACAATTATGGAACTATGGCATTGGCATCCTGGAGACATTGACAATTGGGAAGCTTCTTCCATTCGCTCAAATCTCCATTGAGACCCTACCACACCCTTACTAACTTTGAGGCTTTGTGTGTGAACCTCCCTGAACCCAGGCACCTACTATCCCAAATGTACCGCTTGGTCCTAAGTGCACAGGCCACAGGGAAATCCTACTATATAAGGGAATGGGAGAGGGACCTTGGACAAGAATTCACTGATACCCAGGTGCACAGGATGCTGAAATTCACCCACTGTTCCTCGATTTGTTCCCGTACTCAAGAGTCGTCATACAAATTTCTTTCTGGATGGTACAGGACCCCCGCTAGATTAGCCCAGATGTATCCAACAGTAGACAATAGATGCTAGAGGGGTTGCCACCAGCGAGGAACATTCCTCCACATCTGGTCGGAGTGTCCCAGGATCAGGGCCTTCTGGGACGCTGTGGCCACATGGATTAGAAAGACGACTCTGCACAATATTGAATGCTCTCCCTTGCACTTTCTTTTCCATGGGTCCCATCCTCCCTTAGAATGTACAAAAGACGTGTCACTCCTCATCTTCTTAATGCCGCCAAGGCTCTGATTCCCAAATACTCTAAACAAACCGACTGGCCGACTCTAGCGGACTGGAAAAAAAAAGTAGACAAGGCCATGAAAGCAGAGCGTTGGATACATGAAGCTAGGGACAAATATGATCAATTTAAGGATACCTGGGCAGGCTGGAAATATTACTCACAAGAAATCAACACAGCATAATAACTACCCTCTTGGTCCGCTTACACCTACACTCTACAATGTACCCAAACTCGAGCAGTGAACATACCTCACACCACATATGATGTTTTCTTTTCTATCTCAGATCTCCCTTACCTCTTAAGATAATGGTAACATTATATCACTTCCTGTAGGCCAAGCGTCTAGACCAGTGGTGTCAAACTGGCGGCCCTCCAGCTGTTACGGAACTACAAGTCCCATCATGCCTCTGCCTGTGGGAATCATGCTTGTAACTGTCAGCCGTGCAAAGCCTCATGGGGCTTGTAGTTCCGCAACAGCTGGAGAGCCACCAGTTTGACACCTGTGGTCTAGACCTTAAGCTGACACCACGTAACAATGGCATAATATATACAGATCGGGGGAGTGCGTCGGATGGCCCTAGGATCACCCTCCCCTGCCCTGGCACGCCTGATTGTTGATGGCGTGGGGGTACAGGACAGACTCAGACGAGTCTTGCTTGGCCCGCCCCCTTGGAAGTACTTGCTTACAAGGGAGTGGAACACAAAGTTCAATTCATATGTTAGGGATGGTAAATGCCTGCTCAGCAGCTCCACACCGCCACAGTGCACATTCACAGATACCACAGAATATATAGCACCACCTAATAAGATGTCCGCTTACCGGAGAGTATTGACCCTTTAATTACAGGAGGTCAAACGGGCCTCTGGCTTCTAACCCAGCCAAGGTATAATGCAACTCTGGAATCCACGGATACTGGTCAGTGATCAGACAACATGCCAATCGTTCCTCACAGGAAAGATAAAACTGGCCATAGTGTGAATCCGTAAAACATTTTAATGTATTAAAAAATATATTGCACTTACATCAAGAATGAATCAATGAATCATGTACACATGGGATATAAAACAAATTTCACTGGCCGGCTCTCATACACCCATCCTTCCGGGACCTCTAACACGTGGTGGCCACAAGTATGGCAATACCACATGTGTGAGACTTTTTCACTCCCTGGCCACATAGAGGTGTCCAACATGCAGGGAGCACCATCAGGCATTCTGTTACGTACCAGGTAGGGAGCCTGACAGCAAGGGACTGCCTCTCCTACGACTCCGGTTCGAGGGACCGGTTCTAGTGAGACATCGGCCACAAGAGCACGCTGAGTTACGAATGCCTGTGGTAGTCCAATGGTGTCCACCAGCAGGAGTTCAGCAGGATCGCTGGAGATGGAGATGACCTGCGGAGTATAAGGTGCAGTTAGATGGAAGCAACATAGTTGAGCTGGGGGAAGTTTGCGGAGCTGGAAGCTACTGAGGTCTGGATGGTGACAGGCACAGGAGCGGAGCCAGGTGGAAGTAAGTTTGACAACGGGCTGGCATCAAGGTACAGAGGAGCAGAGAGAAGAGTGGTCAAGACAAGCCCGGATCGGGTGCAGGCAGATAGCAGGAGAGTCATGGACAAGCCGGGTCAGTAAACAAGTTCAGAGCAGGATATCAGGTTGCAGATTAACACGGGTAACACTGTGGATCAGACAGCACCCATCTGGTGCATCAGCAGGGTTTAAATGGCTTTGTTTGGCACTAAGATTCATGCACAGGCCCGCTCCGATGTGCACAGGCGCGCACATGCACCGTTGGGTGCCAGAAAGCATGGAGATACTGCTGACATGTCCTTCCTGAGAAGAGTTGCACAGACGGGCTTCTTGACACATTCTAGGAGCAGAAATTTCACATCTAATTTTCTAATGACCTATTACACTTTTGAAGGCCCCTGGAGCACCAGGACAATGGAATTACCCACAAAATGACCCCATTTTGGAAAGCAAACACCCCAACGTATATTCTATGAGGCATTATTAGTCTTTTGAATGGTTCATTTTTTTGTGGTCAATTTATAAGATATTTCTAACAAATAGCATGCACATAGCAACAATTAACCCCCAAAATATATTCTGCTACTCGTCCCGAGTATGGCGATACCACATGTGTGAGACTTTTTCACACCCTGGCCACATACAGAGGCCGAACATGCAGGGAGCACCGTCAGGCGTTCTAGGGACATAAATTACACATAAAATTTCATTCATACCTATCACACTTTTGAAGGCCCTGGAGCACCAGGACAGTGGAATTACCCCAAAAATGACCCCATTTTGGAAAGCAAACACCCGAGGTATATTCTATGAGGCATGGGCTGCAGATAGGTACTCGGGTACTCTGATGGGCTGCAGATAGGTACTCAGGTATTCTGATGGGCTGCAGATAGGTACTCAGGTACTTTGATGGGCTGGAGACAGGTACTCGGGTAATCTGATGGATTGGTAAAAGGTACTTGGGTACTCTGATGAGCTGCAGATAGGTACTCGGTTACTCAGATGGGTTGGTGACAGGTACTCAGGTAATCTGAAGGGCAGGTGACAGGTACTCGGG
>BLSH010204095.1:400870-419935 GCA_018402905.1 Glandirana rugosa
GAAAGCATATTTGTGGCCTCTGATGATGGTCAGCAAATAACTGGATAATTTGGGTCATAAGATCTTGCACGACTGTGGTAACCTCAGCCAAAAGGGGAGAGGGCCCAGCCAAACTTACACCTGAAGCCAAAACAAGCTTTAAAATCAGATAATATAGTTCCAGGCCTTAGATGTTTGCACCTTCAGAAGGGATGCAGTAAGCAGGCCACAAACCATTTTGTAGAGTGTCAGCTGGAGCCATCTGGTACAGCAGACTTTCCAATTCTCCCTTCTCCGCTCCCATATCGAAAATCAGAGCAGTACTGTTGTGGTAAAGCAACATATAAACTTTGGATACAAGGCAAGGACTTGGGTACTGATGAAGCCATAACTGGTAGCAGGTGAGGATTTGATGGCAGGAGGTGCACTCTACAGCTAACTTTTCCAAAACCTAATCTGGAAAGAACTCTACGGGTGTCACAGTACCCAAAGGTTACTAACAGGCTATCCAGTGGCGATGTGGAGTAGCGTCTCGATTGAAGATGAAGAAAAAAAAAAAAAGGTAGCAAAAAATGTAATTGTTCGCACAGCTGACCTAAAGAAAACAAGTCCATTTCTCCTAGTACAGGAGGGGCATATTGGTAGTAGGTGGTGTCATCTTGGGCTGGCCTACAGTTTGCTTGTCAGTGTCCAATGCTCCTGAATGTGGAATATAGCCCAAAAAGGTAGTGATTTCCTTTCACCCCCCCCCAATCCATGCACCCGGCCCCTAGGGGGGCTTGTTTGCCAGCCAAAAAAATAAAGGTTATACTCACCGTTTAGCTGCGACATCATAATTATCCTAGAAATTCTCCCGCAGAGCTGGTTCTTGCATTTTTCGCCATCTGTTAAAGCACATAAAATTATATTATTAAGTGAGATAACTCAGTTCTGAGCCACAGTCTAAAGGCTTAGTTTCATGACCGATCAGATAAACAATCAAATTCATAAGTGAGCCCATAATGTTTCACACATTTGTCACTGATGCACCATAAATTTCAAAGACATAAAAAGCCACTTTAAAGATAACAAATCAAGTTAGGGCTTTTGCACAGGTCTAATTGCAAAAGCTTTTATTTTAATTGTGCAGGTGTACATAAAAAATAAAATTTTCGCTTACCTGTTAGGCCCGTCACAAGGGCGATGCGATCAGGTCCACCTGTCAGTTTTTCAGGGGGACCTGATTGGGCCCTCCAGTCTCCATTATGGAGTGGCAAATGTCAGCCGACACATGTCCACCTCAAGGAGGCACCTGTGTAAATCCCTTTTTTTGGAGTATGGTACAGGGGACAGTATCTTTAGTCTTAACCACGGGTTATGCTGCCACCTTCAGAAGATTGGGCTTTGGTACAACATGCATAATTTTTGTCAGCAATGGATAATAAGCATGGAACATAAAAAAAATTGAGGGGAGGGACCTGTGTCCTGTACTGTAAAGAACTTGTCCAAAAGCAGTACAAATAAGGTGGACAACACAGCAAAGGCTAACAGGTCCATGGAACAATTTGTCAGAACTTGAGTTTATGAGCTTTTGGGTTTTTTGCCAAAGCTCCTAAACTCGGCTCCATAAAAGTCTGTGTGCCAAAAAACACATAGGCTTTTACCAGAGTTTAGGAGCTGCTGGGGTTGGGGAGCTTCAACCACCTATGCAGCATGAAGTATGCAGTATGAAGGGATAGTTAAAATGTTACTGAATCCACAACAGTAAAATCAGTCTGTACATGCAATAAAGCATGCTTACACTGTGGAGGCTTGATCTTGTATGCACAGATCTCCCCCTTCTTCCAAAACATGTCCAGATAACACAGAACCTTTGGAGTCAGGCTGCACATGCTCAGTTTGGTGTGTATTGCTAGAGGTTTTTTTTTTCTTGGGAGAGTGCATGTGATCAGCACAGGGTCAATCAGCACTGTCCAGACCGGGGGTCAGGAGCCTAGCAGCCCCATAGGACAGCTCAGTGCGGTATGAGACCTCCTCCTGCAAGCTTCACCAGGAACTGATAGAAATCACAAGACTGCTATATACTGCTGATAAGTAAAGGTATTTAGCCGTATATATTTACTAAAATAATTCCCTTTCCATGTTCTGTGATCTGTGGGAGACCAGATATAGTGAATGCAGTGTCCTGGGTTTAGTAACACTTTAAATTCATTAGCCTATAGACAGTTCATCTGCCACCTCTCCATTTTAGTGGAGACTTCTCAATCAAAATTAATCCATTATAAAAATCTTTTCGGAAATGGCAGCACGTCACATCCTGAAAACATCACTTTGGGTGAAACCTATATGTCGGAGCGCGGAATTGTCACTTCCGAGTCCCGTGTGACATCACGTCTGGGCCGAAAACCAGAGAGGCTTAGAAAGTACGCTGGCTTTTTGCTGGTAGCGGCGGTGTTACTTTATCCCATATACACTATACATGCAGGTGCCGGCATCCAAGCACCAACAAATGTGAGTGTAATCTACTTTTTTTTATATTACCAGCCTTTTAAATAAACATACTGCACTATGATACTTTACATTTCTCTCCCAACTGATCATCTTACCCCAGGGGGGACCTTTGCATCTGAGAGCAACAAAGCGCTTTTTGACATACCTATAAAAAGGGGCCTCTGGTGACTGCACATCCATTTTGTGAGCACAAGCGGTAAAGGATTTTGGAAGATTTTGCAGTGTTCGGATTTTAGCATACTGGACTATTTTATGCAAGACGTTTTTCACTTTGTTACCATTTGCATTTAAGCACCACACCTTTATTGTATTTTTCACAAGTAGATTTATTCCTTCTTAATGGGGCACTATGATTTGTAGACACATATTTTATAATAGGTGCCATACACTGGTCCAATATTATTTCAACCTCCCTCTCATGAATGCAGAAGAAGCATTCAGGATAGGAAGGTTTTGACCGCCGGCCGTGGAAAAACTCAAACCGCAGCAAAATAGCTTTGCATATTCCCATGGCTGGCAGTATACACTAGGTAGAACAAAAACAAATGTGTAAACAGAACACCAGGCAACCAGTCTGTAATCTGATTAACAGAAGCCTGACGCTGAAAAGTCCAAGTAGCCCTCGCTGCTCAGGTTGAGTGTGTCCACAGAAAAATAGAGGAACCGTGCCCTAAAAGGTCATAGGCCTGGAAGATGAGCTCTTGAATCCTACTAATGAAAGTGAAGCAAGAAGCAGGCTTTTCCCTACAGGGATGACAAAAAAAGGACTGATGAGAAAGAAATTGACAGAAGCTAGAACAGCGATTGCAATATGTAGACCAGAGTGAAATCCCTGTAAGCTGTTCCAGAGCAGGACAGAAAAGACAGAAAAATGTCTGTCAAAATGAAAGAAAACATACAGGGAAAAGGGGGGAGGGAGGAGAAAATTCTCCAAAAATGGTCTGTGCCTCTATGAAGTAGGTGGGAACACACTGCAGATTACATTACAAAAAACATATTTTATTAATGATGACATGTAACACAAAATTGCATAGTTCACCATTAAAAATAGACAACGTTGTCCAACATTAAAAAACACCACTGGGCCCAGTGTGTATAAAGTTTGATCTAGCTATATATGTAAATACATAACTGAATAAGAGGGTGTTACATGGATACTGGGAAACCATTCATGAGCACAAGCATATTGTAACTGCAGCGTGCTATATTGAAAGGACCTCCAGTTCCATCAATTACCCAAAAAACAATGACATAATGGCTATGAGGGCAAAATTATCAGCTTATATTTCAGCTTTTTGCAATAGTGACTTCTCAAGATTGTTGATGAATATGGAGTATCAAGTTTTCTGAATGTTCCAATAAACATTGAGGCAGTAAGCAGCAACTGGCGATTGTATAATCTGGAAATCTGTGTGTCTATGGCTCAACAGCCAATATCGTGATGCGTATGGAACCAGAAATGGCACACAGATTCTATGAGATGGCTCTAGATTATCAACTGTGGCCAGACAGCTACACCGCAGGTTGAAGGTTGGGGTGCCGGCAACTTTACTGGCCGATCTCACCATAGGTGGACGTATAATTGGATACTCGATTTCTGTGGTGTGGCTGAGAGTGCAATCACAGTAAAAGCCAGGATGCAGTAGTTAACGGGTAGTGTTTCAGTTACTTCATGTAACTTTCTTCATCCTCAATGTTTATGGAACGGATATATTTTTACTAACAGATGATCGTTTCATCTTGGCCACCAAGAAATCTCAACTAACTGAGTGCAGTCTCAACATTTGAGATTATAACTGAACCAATGAGCCGTGTTATATAAATTCATGAATGATTTAGACCAAGTAGAACGTGGTCAGGCCATGAATTGATCATACAGCTGCAATAGACTTTCACACTACCAGTTAACTAGTTAACTACCAGCTGCACTCTCAGCCACACCACAGAAATCGAGTATCCAATTATACGTCCACATATGGTGAGATCAGCCAGTAAAGTTGCCAGCACCCCAACCTTCAGTGTAGCTGTCTGGCCACAGTTGATAATCTAGAGCCATCTCATAGAATCTGTGTGCCATTTCTGGTTCCATACGCATCACGATATTGGCTGTTGAGCCATTAGACACACAGATTTCCAGATTATACAATCGCCAGTTGCTGCACACTGCCTCAATGTTTATGGGAACATTCGGAAAACTTGATACTCCATATTCATCAACAATCTTGAGAAGTCACTATTGCAAAAAGCTGATAATTTTGCCCTCATAGTCATTATGTCATTGTTATTTGGGTAATTGATGGAACTGAAGGTCCTTTCAATATAGCACGCTGCAGTTACAATATGCTTGTGCTCATGAATGCTTTCCCAGTATCCATGTAACACCCTCTTATTCAGTTATGTATTTACATATATAGCTAGATCTAACTTTATACACACTGGGCCCAGTGGTGTTTTTTAATGTTGGACAACGTTGTCTAATTTTAATCGTGAACTATGCAATTTTGTGTTACATTGCTAAAATAATTATTAATAAAATATGTTTTTTGTAATGCAATCTGTGGTGTGTTCCCACCTACTTCATAGAGGCACAGACCGCTTTTGGAGAATTTTCTCCTCCCTCCCCCCTTTTCCCTGTATGGTTTCACGTTACTTAGGTCCAAGCACTGGGAACCCCACTCTAACAGAGTGAGTCCGATACACATTGAATGACCACTGTTCATTAGAACCTGACGGTTCCATGCCCTTCCATCCCCCCCCTTCCCTCACTATATTACTCAAAATGAAAGAAACCCATCTCTGGGGAAAAAAAAGGAGGTCCTACCTCAAACAACCAATCTAGTGCACAAGAAAAAGGTTCCTTGGCAGTGAATGCTGCCAATTCAGAACACGCTTAGCAGATGGGAGGGAGATTTAGTTCACCAGGAAGAAATGAGTTTACACAATTACATGTCCGTCAATATCCATTAAACATAGTATATTCCTAGTTGCTGGTTTCCAAGATCCCACAATCATGTTACTCTGACTGCAGGGTTTATTCAGCCAAAGAATATCCAACACATTTCAAGCTTTTTCAAACAATTCTCTTCCTCGGGTATAGGGTACCACTCTAAGATACAATCATTGATTTGCAATCTTGTTCATAGGATGCGCTTATATTGCTACACCTGAAGAAAACCAAGGAAAAAGAAAAGGAAAAAAAAAAAAAATCATCAATACATTTAAATATAGTGCAATGCAACTTTAAGACAGACGTCATCCAAACTTGTTGCCATTTAAGTCACCCACAACAATCAGGGATACTATATGTAAGTGCATTGCTATATTTTTTTCTTTTCTTTTTCTTATTTGGCTTTCTTCATGAGCAACAATATAAAACGCATTCTATGAACAAGATTGTAAATCACTTGGGCCCAAAGAGACCACATTTCTCCTGTGGAAGAAGCACCTTCATCCATGCCATGGACAAAGCCTAAATTCTCCAGACATTGTGTCAGAACCAAGACAGATTTCTGAAGGTTCAGCACCCAGCCAAACCTCTCCAAGGCTTGTACAGTCTGCTGGACATTTATATCATTTTCTGAGCCAATTGCTTTCCGAGAAGGTGGCCACCCAAATACTGCACAATGTGGATAATCCAGGTCCTAAAATAGGGCAGGAATTCAGAACGAATCAGTTCCTTTGGAAAGCCATTACAAGGCAAAATGTGCAGGGGGTCCTACCTGCCCGGTATGGGCGTGCACCTGATCATCCTCCCCCTCCCCCCCGCAAACTGTATGTATGAGGCCATGGTTTCCTGCAGCATTATAGGTCAGTTACATTGCAATAGCAGAACCACCCTCTGTAGTCAAGTGTCTCCAAAACTTGGTCTGTGATGAAGCGGTCATGGTTTGAACAATTTTCTGGGCTATTCTAAGCTGCAAGAACACATCTTGTCGCATATAGTGAACCAGTAACGTGGCACAAGTACAAAGTCCACATCAGGCATGGCGCCAGCCTACAATACTCTGCACAAGGAAACAAGACTATGCCAAAACCAGAGAGGACACTGGAGGGAAACTGCCACTTTTGCCCACTAGTAAATGGGAACCAAAAAGGCGGCAGGAATCAACTCCCAAAGAAAGAACAACATGACCTGTAGAACATCCTGCCAGCTGAGTCATCCGATACAGTGTACTGGAGTCACTGGGGTTGAGTTACTAATGGCAAGGAAACTGTGCACTACTAGTGCAGTTGCTCTAGATCAGGGGTCTCAAACTCGCGGCCCTCAAGCTGTTGTGAAACTACAAGTCCTATGAGGCATTGCAAGGTTGACAGTAACAAGCATGACTCCCACATCCAGAGACATGATGGGACTTGTAGTTTCGCAACAGCTGGAGGGCCACCAGTTTGAAACCCCTGCTCTAGATCTTAGTAAATGGGGGGAAGCTCTGCTAATTTCCATCATCTAAACATGTGCAAGCAAAAATTCCGTTTTTTTTACTTTCCTTGCCATCAGATTGGGTAATCTTTGCAAAGTGAAGTTTTACATAATTTACTAAGCTCTGGAGCAATTGCACTTGCAGTGGACAGTATATTTGCCTTTAATAAATCAATCGCACTGCCTACAGGATTCAGAGCTGACCGTCTGCATTACAGGCCATCGCCGCAGGGTCCGGATATGCTCCCTCTTGGCCTGCTGACTGTAGCAAATGATCCGGGCAAAGAGCTTGAAAGTATTAAATGAATGTATTAATTTCGCACTCACTAAATTGATAAAAAAAGGGGAGGTAGTGTGGCAGCAGCTATCGCAGAAATAGTTATCCATACTTTTTTACCCCCCTTTTTTTACTTCTATCACTATAGTACGGATAAAGAGCTTGAAAGATCTCCAGATCAAGAGCCCATTCCCCTAGATCCAAATGCTGACACCCGACAGTCCGCCTGCCAATTTTCCACACCTAGAATGTGGATGGTGGACAGGACAAGAATGTGTAGATCTGCACAAAAGAGGACCAAGTTTGTTTCCCTTAACCACTTGCCGATGGCAGGTCAGCTCTCCTGAGCGAATCCCAGTAGTTGTACGGCGGGCGCGAGTGACATGGGCACGAGCTCACTGGCTAGCCAATCAGTGGGTGAGATGGACTCGATGTCTGCCGGCCATCCGCGATCGCTCCCAAAACAGCCAGAACAGGGATCTGCCAGTGTAAACAAAGCAGATCCCCGTTCTGACAGGGGAGTTGAGAGAGATAATCTGTTCACAGTGATAGGGAAAAAGGATCTCTCTCCTCCCCCAGTCAGCCCAGCCCCTATACAGTTTGAAACCATTCCCAGGGAACACATTTAACCTCTTGATCTCCCCCTAGTGTTAACCCCTTCCCTGCCAGTGACATTTACACAGCAATCAATGGCTATTTAAAGCTCTGATCACTGTAGAAATGTCATTGGTCCCAAAAAGTGTCAAAAGTGTTCGATATGTCACCGCCATGTCGCAGCCCCGCAAAAAAAAAAAAAAAATAATAAAAAATTAATAAATAAATAATGAAATTGCCATAAATAGTTTCCCATAGTTTGTAGACGCAATATCTTTTGTGCAAACCAATACACACCTATTGCGTTTTTTTTTTTTTTTACCAAAGATATGCAGACTACATAGCGGCCTAAACTGAGGAAGACATTTTTTTTTTTTTTGCATTTTTTTTGGATATGTATTATAGCAAAAAATACAGTTGTGCTCATAAGTTTACATACCTTGGCAGAATTTATGATTTCTTAGCCGTTTTTCAGAGAATATGAACAACAAACTTCTTTCACTCATGGTTAGCGTTTGGCTGAAGCCATGTATCAACTGTTTTTACTCTTTAAATCATAATGACAATAGAAACTAACCAAATGACCCTGATCAAAAGTTTACATATCCTGGTGATTTTGGCCTGATAACATGCACACAAGTTGACACAAAGGGGGTTGAATGGCTATTAAAAGGTAATCAGCCTCACATGTGATCTGTTTGCTTGTAATCAGTGTGTGTGTGTGTGTAGAAAAGGTAAATGAGTTTCTGGACTCTTGACAGACCCTTGCATCTTTAATCCAGTGCTGCACTGACGTTTCTGGATTCTGAGTCATGGGGACAGCAAAAGAATTGTCAAAAGGAACTGTGGGAAAAGGTAGTTTAACTGTATAAAACAGGAAAGGGATATAAAAAGATATCCAAGGAATTGGGAATACCAATCAGCAGTGTTCAAACTCTAATCAAGAAGTGGAAAATGAGGAATTATGTTTAAACCAAACCACGGTCAGGTAGACCAACTAAAATGTTAGCCATAAATGCCAGGAAAATTGTTCGGGATGCAAAGAAAAACCCACAAATAACTTCAGGTGAAATACAGGACTCTCTGAAAATGTGGTGTGGCTGTTTCAAGATGCACAATAAGAGGCTGCATGGTCGAGTCGCCAGAAGAAAGCCATGACTATGCGGATGCCACAAAGTATCCCGCTTATAATATACAAAACACCACAGAGACAAGCCTCAAACCTTCTGGCACAAAGTCATTTGGAGTGATGAGACCAAAATTGAGCTTTTTGGCTACAACCATAAAGGCTACATTTAGAGAGGAGTCAACAAGGCCTATGATGAAAGGTACACCATTCCTACTGTGAAACACGGAGGTGGATCGCTGATGTTTTGGGAATGGGTGAGCTACAAAGTTGCAGGAAATTTGTTGAAAATTGATTGCAAGATGAATGCAGTTCATGTTAGCAAAAAATACTGGGGGACGTACTTGGACATTCCAACATGACAATGCTCCAACACACAAGGCCACGTCGACCTGTCTTTGGCTACAGCAGAATAAAGTGAAGGTTCTGGAGTGGCCATCTCAGTCTCCTGACCTCAATGTCATTGAGCCACTCTGGGGAGATCTCAGATGTGCAGTTCATGCAAGACAGCCCAAGAATTTACAGGAACCGGAGGGTTTTTGCCAAGAGGAATGGGCAGCTTTATCATCTGAGAAGATAAAGAGCCTCATCCACAAATATCACTAAAGACTTCAAGCTGTCATTGATATTAAAGGGGCAATACACGGTATTAAGAACGGGGTATGTAAACTTTTAAACAAGGTACTTTGGGTAGTTTGTTGTCATTAGGATTTAAAAACCGTAAAACGCAGTTGATGGATAATAAATGGCTACAGCCAAACACTAACCATGAGAGAAAAATGTTTTTGTGTTATTGATATTCTCTGAAAAATGGCCAAGAAATCAAATTCTGCCAGGGTATGTAAACTTATGAGTACAACTGTACTACTTTTTTCAAAATTGTCGCTTTTTTTGTTTATATCGCAAAATATAAAAACCACAGAGCTGATCAAATACCAGCAAAAGAAAGCTTTATTTGTGGGGAAAAAAGGACATAAATATTGTTTGGGTACAACAATGTCGCACGACCGCACAATTGTCAGTTAAAGCGACGCAGTGCAGTATCGCAAAAGATGCTCTGGTCAGGAAGTGGGTAAATCCTTCCAGGGCTGAAGTGGTTAAAGAAGCATGACTTTTGGTGCCTCCATGTTGGGTGCAAGCCACATCCATGTCATTGTCTAACTATACTTATCAGGTGTCCTAATAAGTGGCCTGCACTGAACGGACAACCAAATGGTCCTGAGTTTCAGAACGTCGACTGGCTGACAAGCCAACTCCGATGACCAAATCCCATGCATTGAGAGGTGCAGGACTGCTCCCAAGCTTGATATCAGTCATGTGACCCTTCTAAAACTGTGGAGGAAAAGCAATCCCTAACTTCAGCGCTGGATTGGAAATGCACCTCATCAGGGAGAGTATGGCTTTGGGGTTCAGACGCACAGTGTGGTCCAAGGGCCAAATCCATCTGTCCCACGTGGCCAGACTGTAGTTAGGAGGCTCTCATTAGACGCAAGTACAAACCTTGGGCTTCCCTATGGGCACAAAGAATCTGGCATGGAGAACAAAGGGACAGAGGTTTGTCTCAAAGCAGATAGGTTCTGGACAAATTTGTGTGCAGTGGCAGACCTGTGTACTCCATTCTGCAAGCTGTGACCAGAGACTACTTCTGCAGGTTGAGGTTTCAACTGAAGCTCTGCAGAACCTATACTGTGTTGACTAACAGGGACAGGAAGGGCTCATACTTTTAAAGGGGATCACACAGGTGCCACACAATGTTGATCCCTATAAAATGGAACGACGCAAAAAACTGGGGCAGGCATTTTGGGGAAAAGGTAGGATTTTGTTAAAGTACGGGCCTAATAGAGGGAAAAACATGTTCCACACACTCCACACTTAGGGGACACCAGCCTGATATATATTAGAAAAGAGACATTATTGAAGATTGGCTTTTAAATGTTAATCCCCGTGGTTCAGGTAAAACACATACATATATGCTGGTCCGAATCCCAACCACGAGCCTGCGTGGGTTTCCTCCAGGTACTCCGGTTTCCACCCACACTCCAAAGACATGCTGCTAGGTTAATTAGATCCTGCCTAAAATTGCCCCTAGTATGAGTATGTATGCATGTGAGTTAGGGACCTTAGATTGTAAGCTCCTTGAGGGCAGAGACTGATGTGAATGCACAATGTATATGTAAAGCGCTGCGTAAATTGATGGCACTATATAAGTGCCAAAAATAAATATATATATATATTTATTATAACGATCAAAAAGTGTATTTATTAATACATGGCTTGACAAATTTGCTTGGAATCTAGGAGCCAGCTAAAAAAGTTAGGAGTCAGTTTTTTTAATGAACAATAAAGCTTTAATTTCAATGACAAAAATAACCGATCTTAAATGTATGCATAAAGACGACTAGAACCAAACATCATAGGCATACAACTTATGTAGATATTCTGATGTGACACAGGTGTTTTTATGCAATGTCATTTTTTTGCACTTCGCTTTTTGTGGCCATGAATAGGCCTTGTACTCTTGCAAATAACAATGGTCAACAGCCTTCGCAGGATGAAAATTCTTTACTGATGGTCCATTCATGATGGTCATCAACAAATCACCTAAACTGTCTTGCTGCATCGATGATCTGAACTTATTCTTTATAAAGTTCATAAAGCTGAATCCTCTCTCACAACATGCGGTTGAGACAGGCAACAGACACCACAGACAACAAGTTTCCCAAAACTGAAAATCTGTCTGTGTTGGAGTGCGCCAAATCCAGAAGTTCACTCAGTTTCTTTCCATTTTCAAGGACTTTAAATTCATACCACTCTTTGTGGATTGCATGCATGCATTTATCTTGCATTTCAGGCAGTGTGAGTGGTTTCTGGAAATGTTGAGCCAATGGTGTAATGTCATCAACACCATAGTCTTGTAGTGCTTTTCCCGATGGCCAGGCAAAGATCTCAAAGTGGAACGTTCTATATTCCTTGGAATGAGAAATCGCTCTAGATATTTCACACCATACTTAATCAAATTGTCCTTTTCATGCTGGATCAAAGTAGTTACAGTATTGTCGAGTCCATGCAACTATACATCTTGATACGGTCCTTTGAGTAATGTTCCAGTTCGAAATCTCTCTTCATACTGTTTTGGCAAATCATGCAACTCAATTGTGCTTAAAAAAAGCTCTTCCCTTTGAAATAAAAGGGAAAGGTTCTTAATTTTTAGGTAGTCAAGCAGAAAATGGAGCATGTGAACAAACTTATAATCCACTAATTTTTTTTTAACAAACCATGTGCAACTGCAGACGCACTGTCTTTTTCTGCAGCAACACTTTCAAGGTGGACTGTCACACATGTCCAGTCTCTGACAAGCGCAGAGAGAGCACTGACTTTGCTCGACACTCATCTTACCTTATGCAAGTACTGAAATTTCTGGATTCTCCCATGAAGACTTTCAGCTACCTGTTTCAGCTGTCGCATTTTCTTGGGTGAATGCTGGTAAAATTGGCACAGCTTTTTTAACCACTGAGCACTTAAACCCCTTTCCTAACCAGATCAATTTTCAGCTTTCAGTGCTCTCACAAATCTGAATGAACATTACTCAGTCATGCAACAATGTACCCATTTGAATTTTTTGTCCCTTTTTCACATGAATAGATACACAAGTCCATCTAGTTAACAAAAAAAAAAAAAAAATAGAAAAACGTTTTTTTTCGACTTAGCGTAAAATCCCTTTCTCTGAATTTGTCGACAGGCACAGCAACTCTTAGGACTAAGTGGGTTATACTGCCCTCTTCAGGAGTTTACTAGGCAGGACAAAAAAGAACAGTAACAGACACAGCCCCTCCCAGGGGGCAGTCCCCACTGGCAGATAACCCCACACCCAGCTCTGCTAGCCCAGTTCGTAACAAGCAGTGCAACATCAGCGGGGTGGGTGCTGTGCCTGTCGACGAACTCAGAGAAAGGGATTTTACGGTAAGTCAAAAAAATCCAGTTTTCTCTTTCGCTCGTTGACAGGCACACCAACTCTTAGGACTAAGTGGGACGTCCAAAAGCAGTGCCAAAAATGAGGGGTGGGTAACAGTACAACAACAGAACTACACCCAACTGAACCCTCGGTGAGGAACCACACGTGTCTCACACGGCTGCCTGCAAAACTTTGCGGCCAAACGCAGCATCCGAGGATGCTAAAAACATCAACTTGTAAAACTGTGAGAAGGTGTGCACAGAGGTCCAAGTAGCCACCTTGCACACTTTAGACACAGACATCTGATATCGAAAAGCCCAGGAAGTGCTAATTGCCCTGGCAGAGTGAGCCGTAACCGGAAAAAGGCTCCAGACCCCGAACAGCATAGGCTCGGGACGCCGTCTGTCTAATCCAGTGGTTCTCAACTCCGGTCCTCGGGACCCACTAACAGGCCAGGTTTGCAGGATAACTGAAATGCATCACAAGTGTTATCACTTGCTGCTCAGTGATTGCAGTATTCTAGTCTGCATCTCCCCAAGGTAATACTGAAAATCTGGCCTGTTGGTGGGTCCCGAGGACAGGAGTTGAGAACCACTGGTCTAATCCAACTTGAGGTACAAACCTTTGCGTGGGCCATCCACCATGACAAAAAGAGCGTCTGTCCTTCGAAAAGGAGGCTATGGACGCCAGATACACCCGCAGAAAACACCCGAACAACATCCAGGGAGTACACCTCCGTGAGACGGGCACGGGCCAGGCAAAGGAAGGACAATGTCCTCATTGATGTGGAAAGATGACACCACCTTTGGCAAAAAAAAAGAAGGTGACGGACGCAAGCCGCCTTATCCTTATGCAGGACCAGTTAAGGAGACCTTACAAGACAGAGCCGCCAACTCAGATACCCGCCGGGTGGATGTGATAGCCATCAGGAAAGCCACTTCCCGCAAAAGCAACTGCAGAGAGATTTCCCTGATATTCACAAAAGGTGGCTTCTGAAGCACCGAGAGGACCAAATTGAGGTCCCATGGCGCCAAAGGCGACCGTACCTGGGGGGGCGACATGCCAAACCCCCTGCATGAAAGTAGGAATCAATGAATGCTTCACCAAAGGACACTGAAAAAAAGATCGCCAGTGCAGAAACCTGAACATTGATAGTGCTCAACGCCAGTTTCTGGTCGAGGCCCTTCTACAGGAAGGCCAGAACCCGAGACACCGAGAAGAAACGAGGGTTCCACCCCCCTGGCTTCGCACCAGGCGATGGATGCCTTCCAGGTGCGGTGGTAAATTGTACGTGAAGCGGCCTTACAAGCCTTCAACATGGTAGGAATCACCGAGTCCGAGACCCCTCGATCCCTCAACACCTGGGATTCAATAGCCAGGCCGTTAAAGCCAGAGAGGGTAAAGCGGGATGCAGGATGGGTCCTTGGGACAGAAGATCCTCGCGAAGCGGGAGCCGCCAGGGAATGTCCACCACCATCTGTACCACGTCTGCGTACCAAGGACGCCGTGGCTATCCGGAGCTACCAGAATGGTCAGGATACTCTCCGCTTCTATTCTGCGCAGAAGGTGCGGAAGCAGTTTCAGAGGATGAAAGGCATAGATGAGCCGATACCGAGCCCACTGAGCCACAAGAGCATCTGCCACGACCGCCAAGGGGTCCCGCGTCCTGCTCACGAAGGTCCGCACCTTCCGATTGAGACGGGACGCTAGTCAGTCCACGCCTGGGACACCCCATCTCAGACAAATCTGATGAAACGCATCTGGGTACAGGGACCACTCTCCCAGGTCCAGACGCTGACGACTGAGATAGTCCGTCTGCCAATTTTCTACGCCCGGTATGTGGACGGCAGAGATTGCCGGAATGTGGCTTTCTGCCCGCCGCAGGACAGGAGCTACCTCCGAGGCCGTAGCCAAGCTTCTCATCCCGCCCTGGTGGTCCACCAATGCCACAGCAGTGGCATCATCTGACTGAATCCGGACAGGGCACCCATGTAGTCTCGACGTCCAACGGGAAAGGCAGCACCAAATCGCCCGCAATTCCAGGACATTGCTCGGGAGACGAGACTCCCCGGAGACTACCGTCCCTGGGCTGAGAGCAGCCCCAGGACTCCAGCCCAGCCTGTCAGGCTTGCGTCCGTCGTGATCACTGACCAGTGAAGGGGAGGAAGGACTTCCCCAACCGAGACCCGGGGACTGCAGCCCTTACTTGGTGGTCCATCCTGACCACCCGATCCAGGGAAGATGGGGACCTGTCCCCTCTCAGGAGAATCTCCCGTTGCAGAACCCGGGTGTAATACTGAGCATAAGGGACCGCTTTGAAGGAGGCTACCATTAGGCCCAGGACCCCATTTCTGGGACAGCAGGGACCGAACCGCCGACTGAAGCGTCCGCCGCTTGGTTGGTGGAAGGAAGAACCTTCGCCTGGGCTGCATCCAGGATCAGCCCCAGATATTCCAGGCGGTGAGACGGAATCAGAACAGACTTCGGGAGGTTGATCGCCCATCCGAACTCCTGCAGAGTGTGCAGGGTGATCGTCACATTGACCCTGAGTTCTGGAGCCGACTCCGCTCGCAGGAGGTGGTCGTCCAGATACGCCACCACCACAATGCCCCTCTGCCTCAGCAGAGCCAGAACCGGGGCCAGCAGTGAAAACTGGTGGTTGGTGCAAAACCGAGGCGTTGATGCCAGGCCAAACGGAAGGGCCACGAACTGGTCGTGATCCTCCCCAACCGCAAAGCGCAGGAAGCGCTGGTGCTGGGCGCAGATGGGAGCATGCAGGTACGCATCCTTCATATCGAAGGAGGCCAGGAAATCGCCCTGGTGCAGAGGCCGCCACTACCGAGAGGACCGACTCCATCCGAAACCGGCGGACCCACACAAACTTGTTGAAGCCCTTCACGTTCAGGATGGGACGAACCCCGTCCTACTTCGGAACCACGAAAAGGTGATCAACCACGGGAGGTGATGCCCACTTCTTCAATAAGCTATCCTCAAAGGGATAACGCACAGCAAAATGCTTTGGAATGGGGAGGGAGCTCAGTCCCTATAAACAAACTTATCTCCATACGGAAAAAAACCTTGGCCGCCAGGCCTGGTCCATGTGACCCAAAGGGGACGGGCACCCCCGAGGGGGTCCCGCTGCTTCTTCCAGTTGCAGGGTCTCACGCACTGAGGTGATCAGAGCGTCTACAAGCAGCGCAGCAGCGGACGCCTCAGACTCATCCCCGCTATCAGGGGCATCTGGGATCTTGCCGTCCGACAGCTCAAGGAGGGTCCCCGCAATGGAGGCGCCCCCCCCCTCGGGGGCCGAGTCCTCACCAGAAGAAGGGGGGGGCAAGGGACGCTTTTTGGCATCCCTGCGGTTTAACAGCGACTCTACCCGGGAAACCAACGTCTCCAGTACCGTGGACATGGCGTCTACAAGGGAAGGGGCCCCTGAAATGCTGGCTGCAGGCGCCAGAAACGGCCAGGACCGCCCCTCAGTACACACAGGCCTTCCATGTGTAGAAACCATAGGAAAATGGCCGCCGATGCACACTAGAGGCCAAAATGGGCGCAGAACGATTCCATGCACATAAATGCGGCCGGGTGCCGGCAAAATGGCCGCCGACGATCCCGAGGCACGGGGGGGGAGCACCAGGGCCCATGCACCCATTACACCCTGGGAGCCCCAGGGAGGGGAAGGGAGGGTGCAACAGCGGGGTACCGGAGGGGTGGGGGAGGGGCACGAGCGAGCAGGAGGGGGGGAAGACCACCCAGTAAGCTCACCCTGGAGGGGGGACCCGCCAGCTCCCCCCGGGCCCCTGAAGGGGAGGGGAGGCGTACTTACCCCATCTAGTCGGGCGGAGCGAGGGATCCCATCCGAGGCAACTTACACTCTCCCGGCTAGGCCGGTGGGAGCGGTCGGCCCTGGGCGCACTGCGTGCCATGGCGGGGCGTTCAAACCGCAGGGCCACCCCGTCCGGTCGGGGTTTGTCGCGGCCGACCCAGCGCGAAGCATTCGGTCTAACGCGTGATGGCCGGCTGGGGAGAGTACCTGGGTCCGAGACCCAGCCTGCTGCCCAGCACGGCTGATTGATTGCAGTCTTCATCTGTGAGGCTGTCTCCAGACAGCCAAAGTGGCCCAGAGAGGTACCACAGATCCCAACAGGGAGCCTAGGTCTAGCTCCTTGCACTAGGCAGAGAAAACTGAGCTAGCAGAGCTGGGTGTAGGGTTATCTGCCAGTGGGGACTGCCCCCTGGGAGGGGCTGTGTCTGTTACTGTTCTTTTTTGCTGTTAGAACTGCCTGTTCTGCCTAGTAAACTCCTGAAGAGGGCAGTATAACCCACTTAGTCCTAAGAGTTGCTGTGCCTGTCGACAAACGAAAGCGAAAATGATATATAACCATACAATCCCATATACAATCCTTCACCCACAGTTGATCCAGAGGAAGGCAAAAAACCCCAGCAAAGCATGTTCCAATTTGCTATAGCGGGGGAAAAAAAATCCTTCTTGGAATTCCTTCACCCTGGATCAACAAAAAATGTTAGTACCCAGTTATATTATTTACATTAAGGAAAGAATCCAGGCCTTTTTTAAAGAAATCTACCGTGCTGGCCAAAACCACCTCTGGAGGGAGTCTATTCCACATTTTCACAGCTCTAACTGTGAAGAACCCCTTCCGTATTTATAAATATTTTTTCCTCTTGACGTAAAAAGTGCCCCCTTGTCCTTTGTGATGACGTTAAAGTAAATAACTCAACACCAAGTTCACTATATGGACCACTTCTGTATTTGTACATGTTGATCATATCCCTCTTTAATCTCCTCTTCTCAAGAGAGAATCAATTCAGTTCCTCTAATCTTTTCTCATAGCTGAGCTCCTCTAGTTCTCTGATATCCTTTTTAAGAACTGGTACCCAAAACTGAACTGCATATTCCAGATGAGGTCTTACTAATGATTTGTACAGGGGCAATATTATGTCCATCTCTGGAGTCCATACCTCTCAATAGAAAGGATTTTGCTCGCTTTGGAAACTGCAGCTTTGCATTGCATGCCATTATTAAGCTTATGATCTACCAAAACCCCCAGATCTTTCTCCACTTTGGATTCCCCCAGTTGTACTCCCCCTAATATGTACGATGCATGCATATTCTTAGCCCCCAAATGCATAACTTTACATTTATCAATATTAAACCTCATTTACCACATAGTTGCCCAATTAGAATTCAAGTCTGCTTGTAAGTTGGAGACATCCTGTAAGGACGTTATTTAACTGCATAGCTTGGTGTCATCTGCAAACACTGAAATGGTACTTTTAATCCCAGACCCTATATCATTTATAAATATATTGAAATATACTGAAAAGTAGGGGTCCCAACACTGAACCTTGGGGTACACCACTGATAACCTTAGACCATTCAGAATAAGATTACGTAACCACTACTCTCTGAATTCGGTATTTTAGCCAGTTTTCTATGCATTTATACATTTTTCTTCATAAATTTTGTCCAAAATTTATACTGCTACATATCTTTTGTAAAAAAACAAAAACAAATCAGTGTACCGTATTTTTCGCACCATAAGACACACTTTTTGGGGGAATGGGGGAAAGTGTACCTGCGTCTTATGGTGCGAACATAGCGCAACACCGCCACCTAGTGCCGCTGCTGTGTAACATACCTTGCCGGCCGTGGTGCCTTGACATGGCCGCAAAGCGGAGGAGACTGGCGGCATGTTCTTTAGCAAACAGACGGGCAGGCAAAATCATTTTCGGGCCCGTCAGCACGTCCGGGTGGAAATCTACATCCCTCCATCCGAGGAAACTAGCAGCAGGAAAGGAGGCCCAGTGCACGCGCCGCGGAGGCGAGTGTCACGCCCACCCGGCGTCATTGAGTATTGCTCCGCACACTGGGCCTTCTCATCTGCTGCTAGCCTGTGCTGTCCGTCACTTACCATCTCGCTTGCCTCAGGAGAGGCAATGTAAACTAACGGATGGGGAAAAAAAACAGCAGATCCAGGGTGCCAGGGCATCGTCAGCAAAAAAAAAAAAAAAAAAAAATGTGCCAGCCAAGCCACCCACAGCTGGGGCAGGTGTCAGCCAACCAAGCCACCCACAGCTGGGGCAGGTGCCAGCCCAGCCACCCACAGCAGGGACCGGGTGCCAGCCCAGCCACCCACAGCAGGGACCGGGTGTCAGCCCAGCCACCCACAGCAGGGACCGGGTGCCAGCCCAGCCACCCACAGCAG
>BLSH010204095.1:487127-504697 GCA_018402905.1 Glandirana rugosa
CGGTGTTCACACATGCCAGGAATTCCAGAAATACCAGGCATGTCTGAGCAGGAGATATCTGGTATTTCTGGATTTCCTGGCATGTGTGAACACCTCTGAACTTCCCCGTCACAGCCGCATCTCGGAGCTGCGCTCTGCAGTGCATCAGTGTAATGCAGGCAGAGGATAGCAGAGCGATAACACATTCTAGGCATAGCAGAGATCTCTGCTACCATTGATGGCATGGCGGCGGGTGGGTTACCTCACTGATGGGCACTGATAAGCGGCACTGTTGGGGGGGGTTACCTCACTGATGGGCACTGATAAGCGGCACTGGTGGGGGGTTACTGCACTGATAAGCGGCACAGGTGGTGGGGGGGGTTACCGCACCGATAAGCGGCACTGGTGGGGAGTTACCGCTCTGATGGGCACTGGTGGAGGGGCATGGTGTCATCGCACTGATAAGAGGCACTGGTGGGGGGGCATGGAATCACCACACTGATGGGCACTGATAAGTGGCACTGGTGGGCACAGTGTCACCGCACGGATGGGCACTGATAAGTAGCACTGGTGGGCATGATGTCACCGCACTGATAAGTGGCACTGGTGGGAACGGTGTCACCACACTGATGGGCACTATGTGACCGCACTGATAAGTGGAACTGTGTGGCCGCACTGATTACATATGTAGGAGGGCTTTCCACCATTCCTGCAAAGTTTCATTTTTATGTCTTATTCTTCGTGTGATGTATTATATGTGATGTTCCATATCACAGAGGCCGGTATTGTGGTGAAATTGAAGTGTATTGAGATTGCCATACATTAGGGGGTTCCACCATTATTGTGTTATTGATTAGTAAGTTAGCGCTGCACTTTGTGTTTTTCTCATGCGGACATTTACTTGTGTCACATGATGATATAAAACATCACGGCTCTTTCTGTGGTACGGCTGGGGATGTTCTCATACCCCATACCAGCACTGATTGTTCTAATGATCTAAAATCTGCAGGAGGAGATGGAATATTTGTAATAGTGAATTACAGCAGAGTGCAGTGTTTATAATATATCATTATGGGATGTGCGTACAGATCAGTAATGATTACAGAAAGCATTTAAGGGCAATATGTTTATCTCCTTGTAGCTGGAGAGGAGAGAAGACACGTGTGTCACTGGTTAGTGGGCCTGGCTGCAGAATGAGGGGTGTGATTTATTTTGAAGTGCGCTTGTTCACATTTACATGTACAGACTAGTGTACCTGCCACATTCATTGAAACGTGCAAAGGCTGATGGGAAATGTAGGCTAAACAGAAAGAAGAGGATATGATGCAATCACTCTTCTAACAGAGCATTCCTAGCTAAATACATCATTTAAATGAGAGGGCTCACTTCCTGTGAATTAGATTGGACAAATCTCTTCAATGGTAAGGAATTTCACAAATGTAAAAACGGTTTAGTGTAGGGAGGTGTACTAATGGGGGATTTTTTGAAAATCCCGGAATTCTGCTTTAAGGATTAAATAAAAACAACCCTCAACACCCAATTCTCTACTCCCCTTTATCTACTGCATTCAAGTGCCTACTTAAGACCCCTTTCGCACAATCGCTTTTCAGGCGCTTTTGCGCTAAAAATAGTGCCTGAAAACTGATTTCCATTCATTTCAATGGACGCTTTCACACTGGTGCGGTGCGCTGGCGGGGCAGTGAAAGTCCTGCAAGCAGCATCTTCAGAGTGTTTAAAGCGCCTCAAAAACGCCCCTCTCCATTGAAATGAATGGGAAGCGCTTCAAGGCACCTGAAAAGCACTTCAAAAGTGCCGCAAAATAGTTCTTTTTAGTCACGTGACCATTAACCTCTTCCCGTCCGTGCCATAGCCTAATGATGGCTACAGAGCGGCTCTAAAATGCTGGGAGGCCGTCAATAGCCGTCGCGAGAGCGTGCCCGCGGGTCGCAACCCAATCAATATACGCCGATTGCGATTTTTTTTTTACCAAAAATATGTAGAAGAATACATATCGGCCTAAACTGATGAATAAATTTGTTTTTTTATTTTTGGATATTTATTATAGCAAAAAGTAAAAAATTAGGATTTTTTTGACTTACCATAAAATCCTTTTCTCTGAGTTCATTGACAGACGCAGCCTCTTATTCATGACACGTGGGGTTTATGCACCTTTTACCAGGAGTAGACTAGGCAGAACGAAGTTCAGAAAAGCAAAGCTGGCCCCTCCCAGGGGACAGTCCTCACTCAGCATATAACCCCTCAGCCCTGCATAGCATATCAGTTTGTAACAAGCCGTACAAACACAACACAGAGGAGTGGGTGCTGCGTCTGTCAATGAACTCAGAAAAGGATTTTACGTTAAGTCCAAAAAATCCTATTTTCTCTTACGTTCATTGGCAGACGCAGCCTCTTATTCATGACACGTGGGGACGTGCCAAAGCGGGGTCAAACAAGAGGGGTGGGTAAACAATAACAACTGTACCCAACAGAATGATCTCGGGAGGCGCCAGCCAAGCCTACACCACCGCCTGCAAAACTTTGCGGCCAAAAGCAGCATCCGCGGATGCTGACACATCAACTTTGTAAAGCTTAACAAAAGTGTGCACCGAGGCCCAAGTAGCCGCCTTGCACACCTGAGACACCGACGCTTGGTGTCTGAAAGCCCAGGAAGTGCTAATCGCCCTGGTGGAATGAGCCGTGACCGGAAAAGGGGGCTCTTGACCTCGAACAGCATACGCATGGGTAACAGTCTGTCTGATCCAACGTGATACAGTGGCCGACAAAGTCGCCAAACCTTTGCGTGACCCTTCCATCAACACAAACCGCGCATCCGACCTCCGAAAAGGAGCCGTAGCTGTCAAATATACCCGCAAGGCCCTCACTACGTCCAAGGGATGCAGAGCAATTTCCTTAGGATGAGACGGGCGCGGACACAAGGAAGTGAGGACAATGTCCTCATTAATGTGAAAAGAGGAAAGCACCTTCGGAAGGAACGAAGGAGACGGACGCAACACCGCCTTATCCTTATGTAGGACCAAATGAGGAGACCTACACGACAAAGCCGCCAATTCAGACACCCACCTAGCGGATGTAATGGCCACCAAAAAGGCAACCTTCTGAGACAGCAATTGTAAGGGAATATCCCTGATCTGCTCATATGGCAGTTTCTGCAGCACAGAAAGTACCAAGTTCAGATGCCAGGGGCGACCGTACCTGAGGAGCCACATGACGTACACCCTGTACAAATGTACGGATCAAAGAAAGTGTCACCAAAGGACGCTGGAAAAGAATCGCCAGAGCAGAAATCTGACCTTTGAGTGTGCTCAAAGCCAACTTTTGATCCAGGCCTTGTTGAAGAAAGGCCAGCACCCCAGATACTGAAAAAGAACGGGGGTTCCAACCCCCCGCCTCACACCAGGCAATATATGCTTTCCAGGTGCGATGATAGATCTTGCGCAAAGTGCACTTGCGCGCCTCAAGCATGGTGGGGATCACTGACTCAGAGACCCCCCTGTCCCTCAGTACCTGGGACTCAATAGCCATGCCGTCAAAGCCAGCGAGGGTAAAGCAGGGTGCAAGATGGGACCCTGCAACAGTAGATCTTTGTGAAGCGGGAGTCGCCAGGGAACATCCGTTACCATCCAAACCACGTCGGTGTACCAAGGACGCTGGGGCCAATCCGGAGCCACCAGGATTGTTGGGATTCCCTCCACTTCTATCCTGCGCAGTAACCGCAGTAGAAGCTTGAGAGGAGGAAAGGCGTACAGAAGCCTGTACCGAGACCATGGGGCCACCAGGGCGTCCGTGGCTACCGCCAACGGATCCCTTGACCTGCACACGAAGGTCTTCACCTTGTGATTGAATCTGAACGCCTGGAGATACACATCTGGCATGCCCCACCTTTCGCAAATCTGGTGAAACACCTCTGGATGCAGGGACCATTCTCCCTGGTCCAAAGTTTGGCGACTGAGAAAGTCCGCCTGCCAATTTTCTACGCCCGGAATGTAGATGGCGGAGATTGCTGGCACGTGAAGTTCAGCCCACCTTAGAATGTGGGCTGCCTCTGACGCCAAGCTCCTTGTTCCGCCTTGATGGTTCACGCACGCCATCGCCGAACCGGGAGGCCGCGAAGCCAGTTGGAGAGACAGAACCTAATCGCCCTCAGCTCCAGCACATTGATCGGAAGACGAGACTCCTGCGCCGACCAACAGCCCTGAGCCGACAGTTACCCCAGGACTCCTCCCCAGCCCGATAGGCTGGCATCTATCGTGACTATCGACCATTCCAGGGGAAGGAATGACTTCCCCAAGGTCAGTGCCGGGGCCCAAAGCCACCAGTTCAACGACCCCCTGGTCTGATGATCCAGCCGGATCAGTAGATCCAGAGACGAGGGAGACTTGTCCCACTGCAGTAGTATCGCTCGCAGCAGGAGCCGGGTGTGACTCTGGGCGTACGGTATTGCCTCGAAAGTCGAGACCATGTGCCCCAACACCCGCATGCAGAAACGTAAGGAGGACCACCGTCAAGACAACAGGGTTCGCACCGCTGCTTGCAGTGTCAGCAACTTGGCCGGAGGTAGAAATACCTTCACCTGCACCGTGTCCAATATCAGGCCCAGATATTCCAGGCGACATGACGGGGTCAATGTCGACTTCTGCAGATTGATTAGCCAACCGAAGTCCCACAGTGAAGTCAGAGTGATAGCAACATTGTCCTCCAGAGCTGGAGCTGACTCCGCTCGCAGGAGAAGAACGTCCAGGTAAGCTACCACAGCAATACCTCTCTGTCTCAGCAGAGCCAACAACGGGGCCAGGATCATGGTGAAGACCCGCGGAGCCGAGGCTAGACCGAAAGGAAAAGCCACAAAATTGATAATGGAGGTCCCCTACAGCAAAGCGCAGGAAGCGCTGGTGCCGGACACAAATGGGAACGTGAAGATACGCGTCCAGGGACGCCAGAAAATCCCCCTGGTGCAGGGCGGCCACGACCAAACGGACTGACTCCATCCTGAATTTGCGCGCCTTCACGAAGTGATTGAGCGCTTTCAAGTCCAGAACCGGCCTGACCCCCCCACCCCCCTTCTTTGGCACCACAAAGAGGTTCGAGTAGAAGCCGCGGAATCTTTCAGACGGAGGAACTGGCACAATTACCCCCTGATCGGACAGTCTCTAACAGAGCTAGCCGATGCCCCGGAGGGAGTCTTAAGGTTGACGGTAAGAACCTGTCCGGGGGGCCGAGTGCTGGACTCCATCTTGTACCCGGAGGACACCACCCCCCGCACCCACCGGTTGGAGATACGAGTGGCCCACTGGTCTGCGAACCCCAGAAGCCGGCCCCCCACCCGAGAGACGGGTGGGGGCAACCCATCAGGCGGAGGAGTACTTCTCCTCCGACTTTTCACGCTTGCGCTGCCAGGGCCGCTTACCGGTCCCAGAGGCAGTCTTGCCGGGCCGGGAGCCCTTGCCCGCAGAAGCGGCGCACGAAAAAAACGCTTCTGGCCAGAGGACTGAGGCCCCTGCTTGTGGCGCTGTTCTCGCCGCTTGGGTTCCGGAAGAAACGTACTCTTCCCCCCGGAGAAATCCTTAATGATTTCATCAAACTGAGCCCCAAAAAGCCGACCACCCTGAAAGGGCAGGTCCGCGAGGCCTTTCGTAGACGCGTGGTCACCCGACCAGCGTCGCAGCCACAGCAGGCGTCTGATAATGATCGCAAAAACAGACATTTTTGACAGCATCGGAACCAAGTCCAGGTGCTGCGTCACAGAGGTAACAAAGCCCCTGTACCAGGTGGTCTGCTCGCTGCACCGATTTAGGCGAATCCATGCAGCCCCGAGCGTCACTCCACTCCATCGCACACTCCGTGAGCGACTGTGCCACCATGACCGACACCAAGGTCGGCCTCATTGCTGCCCCCAACACCAAGAAAAGTGCCTTGGACACTGCTTCCGTCCGTCTATCGGCTGGGTCCCTAAAAGAGGGGGGTCCCTTCAAGTCAATAGTTGTCGCCTTATTCAGGAGGGCCACTGGCGGATCCACCGTGGGGGAGGCCCATTTCTGTAACAGGCTATCCTTAAAAGGGTAGCGCACAGAAAAATGTTTTGGCAGGGTAAAGGAATTAAGCGGACACTGCCATTCCTTGTAGACATACTGGTCAAAAATACTGGAGATAGGGGGAACACCTTGGGAGCACGGGAGGGCCTCTTGGACCCAAACGTGTAGGCAGACGCCGGTGACTCCCCAGCCTGATCCAGGCGTAGAGAATTACGGACGGCCATGACCAGGGCGCCCACCAGCGCCTTTTCACGCGCCAACGAGGCCCCCTGGTCCTCTTTACCATCTGGGAGCTCCACGGGGCGTCCTATGACCCCAGAGCCCCCTTCCGGCTCCGAGTCCTCCTCCGAAGATTGAGGAGGAGGACGCTTTTTGGGGGCCCCCCTACCCCGGCTCGGTACCCCCGGGCGAAAAACTATTCTAAAATTGAAGGTAATTGATCTAGGGGAACCCTAGGTCCCAGTGCAGCTTGGGCCTCAGCGGACCCCTCCTGAGAGTCAGCTGCCGGTTCAGTTGCCATTGCGCCACCGAGACCCTTATTAGGCCTACCAGCCGTGCCGCCCCCACCGCACACCCCCACACCGGTCTGACCGGGAATGCCCAGGAGGACCCAACACACAGCGCCCACACACAGGGAGAGCCAGCAATACTTGCGATACTGCCCTCCTGCCTTATCAGGATAAGAGGCTGCTCTGCCCACTAACGCCACCGCTGAGCGCCAACACGCACTTTTTTTTCCCTTTCCAGGGACCAACAAAAATGGCTGCCGAGTGGCCGCAAGAGGCCAAGTACTTCCAGAACGGCCGCGGCTACGGTAAAATGGCTGCCAGCCACGACCACAGCAAAATGGCGGACATACCTGTACCCCCACAACCGGAACAGGCACCGCTAGCCGCCACCGGAGGGGGGGGGAGAGGGGGTGTCACTCACCCTTCCAGACGGGCGTAGCGAGTATCCACCCGGAGCAGACCCTCCTCCCCTCAGGTGGGGAGGGATGCTGCTGGCCATGCAACCCCTGGAGCGAGCAGCAGCCCGGTCACTGGGTATGTAGGTGGGATGTTTAACCCACCGGCCGCGCGGAACAGGCACGATGCGGCGGACCCCGCCATAGCTAAGGGTGGCTCGCATCAATCGGCTGTGCTGGGGAGGTGGCAAGACAAATGATATCCGCATGTTCCCCAGCCGGCTACTTGATTGCAGTCTTCATCAGAAGTCCTGCGCAAAAAGAACAGAAAGAAAAATAGGGGAACCGCAGATCCCAGCAGGGAACCAGGTCTAACTCCTTGCACTAGGCAGAAGAAAACTGATATGCTATGCAGGGCTGAGGAGTTATATGCTGAGTGAGGACAGCCCCTTGGGAGGGGCCAGCTTTGCTTTCCTGAACGTCGTTCTGCCTAGTCTACTCCTGGTAAAAGGTGCATAAACCCCACGTGTCATGAATAAAAGGCTGCGTCTGTCAATGAACGTAAGAGAAATAATAGGATTTTATTAAGAACTAACCGTAAAATCCTTTTCTCTGAGTTCACTGACAGACACAGCCCTTCATTGACAAGTGGGGTTTATGCACATCCTACTAGTAGACTAGGCAAATAGAAAAAGCAAGCTGACCCCTCCCAGGGGGCAGTCCTCACTCCAGCATATAACCCCCCAGCTCTGCATAGCATATCAGTTCGTAACAAGCTGTATAAACGCAACACAGAGGGGTGGGTGCTGCGTCTGTCAGTGAACTCAGAGAAAAGGATCTTACAGTAAGTTCTTAATAAAATCCTATTTTCTCCTACGTTCACTGACAGACGCAGTCCTTCATTGACAAGTGGGGGATGTCCCAAAGCAGTGTCATTCAAGAGGGGTGGGTAAGCAACAACAACTGTACCCAACAGAATCCTCTCAGGAGGCGCCAGCTGCGCCTACACTGCCGCCTGTAAAAATTTACGGCCAAAAGCAGCATCCGCGGATGCTGACACATCAACTTTGTAAAGCTTAACAAAAGTGTGCACCGAGGCCCAAGTAGCCGCCTTGCAGACCTGAGACACCGAAGCCTGATGTCTGAAAGCCCAGGAAGTGCTAACTGCCCTGGTGGAATGAGCCGTGACTGGAAAAGGGGGAACTTTGCCCCGAACAGTATACGCATGGGTCTGTGTGATCCAACGGGAGACAGTAGCCGACGAGGCCGCCAACCCTTTGCACGGGCCTTCTGTCAGCAAAAACAACGCATCAGACTTCCGAAAAGAAGCTTTAGCCGCCAAATACACCTGCAAAGCCCTCACGACATCCAGAGAATGCAACTCAATCTCCTTGGGATGCGACGAGTGCGGACATGAGAACAATATCCTCATTAATGTGAAAAGAGGAAACCACCTTCGGTAGGAACGAAGGTGAAGGTCGCAGGACCGCCTTATCCTTATGAAGGACCAAGTAGGGAGACCTACATGACAACGCCGCCAACTCAGACACCCGCCTAGCGGATGTAATGGCCACCAAGAAAGCCATCTCTTTTTGTGACAGCAATTGTAAGGGAACATCCCTGATTTTTTTCATATGGCGGGCTACCAACGCGTCCCTGGCGGCCGCCAACCGATCCCTTGTTCTGCACACGAAGGTCTGCACCTTGTGATTGAACCTGGACGCCATGAGGTCCATGTCTGGCGTGCCCCACCTGTGGCAAATCTGACGGAACACCTCTGGATGTAGGGACCATTCCCCCTGATCCAGCGTCTGGCAACTGAGAAAGTCCGCCTGGCAATTTTCTACACCCGGAATGTAAATAGCGGAGATTGCCGGCACGTGAATTTCTGCCCATCTCAGAATGCGAGCCGCTTCCGCAGCCGCGCTCCTCGTTCCGCCCTGATAGTTCATGTACGCCACAGCCGCGGCGCTGTCTGACTGAACCCAAACCGGGAGGCCGCGCAGCCTTACCGTCTAGTGGGAAGGACAGAGCCTGATGGCCCTCAGCACCAGCACATTTATCGGAAGGTGGGATTCCTGCGCCGACCAACAGCACTGAGCAGACAGCTGCCCCCGGACCTCCCCCCCCACCCAGCCCGATAGGCTGGCGTCCGTCGTGACCATCGACCAGTTCAGGGGAAGAAACGACTTTCCCAACGTTCGAGCCGGGGCCCGAAGCCACCAGGTCAACGATCCTCTGGTCTGATGATCCAATCTGATCAGCTGGTCCAGGGACAACGGAGACTTGTCCCACCGTGACAGAATCGCTCGCTGTAGGAGCCGAGTGTCACTCTGGGCATAAGGTATTGCCTGGAAGGCCGAGACCATGAGCCCCAACACCCGCATACAGAACCGTAAGGAGGACCACTGGCGTGACAGCAGGGTTCGCACCGCTGCTTGCAGTGTCAGCAACTTGGCCGGAGGTAAGAACACCTTCGCCTGCTCTGTGTCCAGAATCAGACCCAGATATTCCAAATCGACAGGACGGGGCCAACGTCGACTTCTGCAGGTTGAACAGCCAGCCGAAGTCTCTCAATGAGGCCATGGTGATAGCCACATTCTCCTCCAGGGCCGAAGCCGACTCCGCTCGCAAAAGAAAGTCGTCGAGGTATGCTACCACCGCAATACCTCTCTGCCTCAAGAGCGCCAGCACCGGAGCCACCAACTTGGTGAACACCCGAGGAGCCGAGGCCAGACCGAAGGGAAGTGCCACAAATTGGAAATGCAGCTCCCCTACCGCAAAGCGCAGGAAGCGCTGGTGCCAGAGACAAATTGGAACATGGAGATACGCGTCCCTGATATCCAGAGACGCCATGAAGTCCCCTTGGTGCAGAGCGGCCACGACCGATCAGACAGATTCCCTCCTGAATTTTCGCGCCCTCACAAAGTGGTTTAGCGCTTTCAGGTCCAGAACTGGCCTGACCTCACCCTTTTTGGGCACCACAAAGAGCTTTGAATAGAAGTCGCGGAACCTTTCCAGCGGAGGTACCGGCACAATCACTCCTTGTTCGGAGAGCATCTGAACAGCCCCTAGGAGAGTCTCTCGATGCCCCTGAGGGAGTCTCAAGTTCGATGGGAAGAACCTGTCTGGGGGTAGAGTGCTGAACTCCATCCTGTATCCGGAGGACACCACTTCCTGCACCCACCGGTCGGAAATGCGGGCAGTTCACCTGTCTGCGAACCCCAGAAGTCAGCCCCCCACCCGAGAGTCTTTTCGCTCTTGCGCTGCCAGGGCCGCTTACCAGACCCCGAGGCAGACTTGCCGGGCCTTGAGCCCTTGCCCGCTGGACCAGGCGCACGATAAAAACGCTTCTGACCCAAAGCAGCAGGCCCCGGCTTACGGCGGAATTCCAGCCACCTGGGCTCCGGGAGAAAGGTACTCTTCCCCCCCGGTGAAATCCTTAATGATCCCATCCAATTGTGCCCCAAAGAGCCGACCACCCTGAAAGGGAAGATCCGGAGGCCCTTTTTAGACGAGTGGTCATCCGACCAACAGCGTAACCACAGCACCCGTCTGATAATGACTGCAAAAACAGACATCTTAGACCGCATGGGAAGCAGGTCCAAAGCTGCGTCACAGATACCGGAGACCCTGTATTAGATGGTCCGTCCGCTGTGAAGCCTCAGCCGAACACCCGCAGCTTAAGTCATTGTGCAACTCAGTCGCACACTCCGTAAGAGATTGCGCCACCATGGCCGACGCCAGAGCTGGTCTCATGGCTGACCACGCCACCAAGAACAGTGCCTTGGATACCGCCTCCGTCCGCCTATCTGCCGGATCCTTAAAAGAGGGAGACCCCTCCAAGGGGATGGTCATTGCCTTATGCCCACTGCGGGGGATGCCCACTTCTGCAAAAAACTGTCCTCAAAAAGGGATAGCGCACAGCGAAACGTTTGGGCAGTGAAAAGGAATTCTGCGGACGCTGCCATTCCTTATAGACCAGCTGGTCAAAAAATTGATCATAAGGATATGCCCTAGGGGACCGAGATGGCTTAAAATACCCACAATTGTAGGCCGTCTCCTGTGACCCCCCGGCCTGGTCCAGTCGCAAAGACACACGGATATCGGTGATCAGGGAGGCCACCAGCGCCCTTTCGCGCGCTACCGAGGCCCCCTGGTCTTCCTCACCATCCGAGGGCTCCAGTTCACCATCTGAGAGCTCCACGGGGGGTCCCTGTGACCACTGAGGCCCCTTGCGGTTCAGATTCCTCCCCAGAAGACGGAGGGGGGGGGGGTGGATGGTTTTTAGACACCCCCTTAGCATGGCTCGGTACCCCCCCGGGCAAAAAACTCTCCCAATATGGAAGTTAATTGATCTAGGGGAACCAGAGGTCCCAGCACAGGTTGCGCTTCCACAGGCTCCTGCGGAGGAGAACCCGCAGGTTCAGCCGCCATTGCGCCACCGGAACACTGCTAGGCCAATAGGCCCTGACAGCCCCACAGAGCAACCGGGAGAATACCCAGGAGGACTGTGCCCACCGCCACAGCCACCCCTGGGAGAGCCAGCTATACTTGCTGCTAGTGCCCTTCTAGCGCTGTGTCCCAGTAGGAGTGCTGTCCGCCCCCACCTTGTGCTGTTACTGCCGCTGTCCAGAAGAGAAGAGGGTGAAACAGGCGCAGACATGCACGTTTTCTTCAGGAAAAAAATGGCTGCCGAGCAATCACAAGAGGCCAAAAGCACATCCAAAAAGGCTGCGACTACGGCAAAATGGCCGCCGAGCGGTCACAAGAGGCCAAAACAGCCATCAAAATGGCCGCAGAATGCGGCTCAGGCAAAATGGCGGCGGATCGCCGCATGGCGGTACTACTAGCGCGGGGGGAGGAAGAACAGGAAACAAAAAGGGGCCTGTAGCCCTGAACCCTCCACCGGACGGAAATGGTACCGCTCGTCGCCCCCCCCTTCTGCACCCCTGGGGGGGGGGAAGAGTTACTCACCACTCCGACGGGCGTAGCAGGTAGCCACCCGGTAGCAGACCTTCCTCCTCTCAGGTGGGGAGGGATGCTGCAGGCCAAACGCCCTGGACGCGAGAGCAGCCCGGTCACTCCGACGCAAGTAGGGTTCACCCACTAGCCCCCCGCACGGGTATGATGCGGCGGACCCCGCCAAAGCTAAGGGTAGCTCGCATCCATCGGCCGTGCTAGGGAAATTCCAGGATTTGAGGTATCTTCTATGCCCCAGCCGGCTACTTGATAGTCTTCATCAGATAGCTTGAGAAAAGGAAAAGGAAGAAAAATGGGAAACCGCAGGTCCCAGCAGGGAACCAGATCTAACTCCTTGCACTAGGCATAAAAAAACTGATATGCTATGCAGAGCTGGGGGGTTATATGCTGGAGAGAGGACGGCCCCCTGGGAGGGGTCAGCTTGCCTTTTTTCTTTTTTGCCTAGTCTACTCCTAGTAGGATGTGCATAAACCCCACTTGTCAACGAGAAGGCTGCGTCTGTCAGTGAACATAAGAGAAATGATGCCGTTGACAGTGAACAAACTCCTGCAAGCATGTTGGAAGCACTAAAAAAAGTGCTTCAAATGCACCCCTCTCCATTGAAATGAATGAGAAGCGCCTGAAAATGGTTCCTGCAGCAGGTTTTTTTCAGTCACGTGACCTTCAAAAAAAGCACACCGCTAACTCCTCAAAAACGTTTGCCGTTTTAGAGGCAGTTTTCAAGCGCCTAACCGTGAAAGAGGTCTAAGTTGTACACTTTTCCAACAGTGGTGGCCTCCCACAATATTTAAATCCTTTGTGAAAAATCTTCTCACTGTTACTAATGCAGTAACTTGCCATTAACTTGAATGAGCCATACCACAAAAAAAACAAAACCACCATATAAAATCTATGGAAACTATCTAAACCTGAATATGTCTTAATGTAACAACCTATTAGAAACCGATTTTAATGTACAATATATATATATATATACATATACACACACACACGCGTATTGTCCATCTTACCAGATACCAATCTGTTCCTGAGAGATCAATTTTTCTAACTCTGCAAATAAAAAAGGAATAGTGAGCAAAAAAACTGCATTACCGTATGCAACTAGCTTGAAAGTACACTCACAGCTACAATAAAAAGCTCACAGATAAGGAAGAAGTTGTTTTAGGTGGAGGTTGAAAGGACACTGCTGTTTTGAAAGTGCAGCCAGGTTTTTCAGAAAACTAGAATTGCATTTACTTACCACACTGTATCGCTTTACCACCCGGGATGTTTGCCCAGTTATTTTTGAATCCCTCTTCCAGTCTGGCAGTTTCTGTAAAGAGAACAGTTTTTTTTTGTTTTGTTTTTTTATAGCTATTCGTGAGACTGGACAACAAATAAAAATCTTTTACACTAAAGAATTATAGTACATAGAACATAGTACAAAACATTAGAATTAACATTTACTAATCTCTAGTGATAAGCCTAATCTGTGACAGGAGTATCTGAGCACTGACAAGTGCAGCAGAGAATAGGAAACCATTTAAACCAGCACTTGATGTCTAGACCAGATCCTGCTTATGCCTAGTATACACTAGTAGTTTTCTGTTCATTAAAACCAGTAGGGCTGAACAAAAAAAAAAAAAAATAAACACCAAAAAACAGACATGAGATGTTAGTACAGCGATCTCCACCGATGTTCTATTGTGTTTTGACAAGAGGACAGCCCCATTGCCAGAACACTTCGGCCAATGGCTGAGAGCGCTGATCGGGAGACAAATCAGCAGACCATTTCCGGTCTTGCCCCATCGACAGAAGTTTGGCCGCCTGCAATGCACGGGCTGAATGTCGGCCGATTTCTATTGAGCTATTTGTATCTAAATGTACACACCCCCAGGTTGAACTGGATGGACTATGGCAGGGATATGCAATTAGCGGACCTCCAGCTGTTGCAAAACTACAAGTCCCATCATGTCTCTGCCTCTGGGTGTCATGCTTGTGGCTGTCAGTCTTGCTATGCCTCATGGGGCTTGTAGTTCTGCAACAGCTGGAGGTCCGCTAATTGCATATCCCTGGACTATGGTCTTTATTCAGCCTTACCAGCTATGTAACCACCCAATGCCACGTGCCATTTGGCCTGTGTGTAGTAGGCTTGGTTCACAACTATGCGCTCAATGTTTGCACATGCACAGCAGTCCATTCACTTGAATTGGCTGCTGTAACCGCGGGAAACACAGGAAAAGGGTCACCGCCTTTTCAAAACTGCAACATGGGAATCACATCACTCTTGCACCATGAGATATGCTGCGCCGAGTGCTTAGATGCATAGGGGTGCTATTAGGAAAGCATGGCAGCCCCGCATGTCTGAAAAAAAGAGTGGTGCGTTTTGGCTGCAGGTGGTTTTGGGAAGAAGAGCAAATCCTGCACCCAAAAACACGGCACAAGTGTGAAACTAACCTACAGAAGAACTAAAGTCTCAATTTTCAAGGCTGCTAGTAGACAGGCTCTTATAATGGTTCATAGAATGTCTCTTCTGCAATAAAATGAACCTAACTGCCCAATCACTGTCTTCTTTAGTATGTAACACTGGGTTGTGCAAGCACAGCTAGTTTACAATCTAGCACAGATCCTGTGTCAATAGGACACACAGGAGTGAGGTCATCCTGCACCAGCCAGTGAAAACAACTGCAGCCCACGACAGATGATGACAGTGCTGACAAGAATGTAAAACTGTTGAAGGAAATGTATTGCGGACTTCCACTTTAAAACAAAATCCGCATTGGGTATGAATACAAAAAAAAAAAGTTCATGCAATTTGGTGTCACACTGCAATAACGCAGACTTTTGTTCTCTCCCC
Organism: Glandirana rugosa; assembly: GCA_018402905.1. Taxonomy (NCBI): domain Eukaryota; kingdom Metazoa; phylum Chordata; class Amphibia; order Anura; family Ranidae; genus Glandirana; species Glandirana rugosa. Next base: position 501,880 of record BLSH010204095.1, read on the forward strand.
AGAGCTTAACATTATGGTTACTCTTTCTGAATTCCTTCTTTATATATTACTATAGTATACAGTGCCTTGAAAGTATTCATACCCCTTGAAATTTTCCACATTTTGTCATGTTAAAATCCCAATAAAGAACATTTACGTTTTTGTATGTGATAAACCAACACAAAGTGGCACATAATTGTGAAGTGGAAGGAAAATGATAAATGGTTCTCAGCTTTTTTTTTTACAAATAAATACCTAAAAATGCATGCATTTGAATTCAGCTGCCTTTACTTCAATACCCCCTAACATCTACAGGCGGTCCCCGGGTTACAAACAAGATAGGGACTGTAGGTGTGTTCATAAGTTGAATTTGTTTGTAAGTTGGAACAGGTACATTTTTTAAGTGTAGCTCCAGCCAAAAAAAAATATTTTTAAGAATTTTGGATAGCATAGGGAAGGGGTAACACCCCTGTAATGTTTGTTTTGCTGTCTATGTTTCTGTTCAGAATATGTCACCTCACTTCCTGTTCCAATAATAATTGGATTTTGAAAATTTTGGGTTGTTGTGGAAACAAACCTTGGTGATAAAGCATCAGTGGAGACCCCTTTTTCCCATAATAACTCTTACAGGAGTGAATTTCCCTTCCTGTTGTCTCCCTCCGTTTGTAAGTAGGAGTCATTTGTAAGTCAGATGTTTATAACTAGGGGACCGCCTGTAGTGGGACCAATTGCCTTTTAGAAGTCATGTAATTAGTCAATGGAGTCCACCTATGTGTAATTCAATCTCAGTAAAAATACAGATATTCTGTAAAGCCCTCAGAGGTTTGTTCGAGAACCTTCATGCCTTAATGAACAAACATCATCACTAAGGCCAAGGAACACACCAATAAAAATATGTATATACCAAACATATCTCATATATGAAACTCGATATGGATAGAAAAAATATCAATCTCCATATAATTCAGTGCTTCAAATAAAGTTCTTTAGTATCCCAATAAACATCACCAGGTGTATATAGGAGAAAGCCAACATGTGTGAGGCTTACCAGAAATAGTGGACACAGACGAGCATATGCCCGCTGGGTCAAATTAGGCAAAAACTTTGTATCCAAAGGTTATCCAACATTCAACCGTGATTGTGATCCACCACCAAGTAAAATGGATTCTTACCGGATCCTGTGGACAGTCTGGCACACGCCAGCTGAGTCAGTGTAAGCAAGGGTTATATTGCACCAATTTAGGCTTTCCAGCCGTTGCAGATCCGCACAGATATATCTCCAACACTCCGGTATAGTAAATCCTGTAGACACAGTCAAGCAACGCCAGCTGAGTTGGTGTATGCAAAAATTGTATTGCACTTATATATGCATTCCAATTGTCACAGATCCACAAAGATAAACCTCCAGCTTTCCAGTATAACTCAAATACAAGAAAAAAATGCTCCACATAGCGTAAAAATAGGATTTTATTAAGAACTTACCGTAAAAACCTTTTCTCTGAGTTCATTGACAGACGCAGCCTCTATTCATGACACGTGGGTTTATGCACCTTTTACTAGGAGTAGACTAGGCAGAACGAAAGTTCCGAAAAGCAAAGCTGGCCCCTCCCAGGGGGGCCGGTCTCACTCAGCATATAACCCCTCAGCCCTGCATAGCATATCAGTTCGTAACAAGCTGTACAAACACAACAGAGGGGTGGGTGCTGCCTCTGTCAATGAACTCAGAGAAAAGGATTTTACGGTAAGTTCTTAATAAAAAAGGGATTAAAACTTACCGTAAAATCTTTTTCTCTGAGTTCACTGACAGACACAGCCTTCTTTGACATGTGAGTTATATGCAGATCCTACTAGGAGTTAACTAGGCAAAAAGAAAGAAAGCTGGCCCCTCCCAGGGGGTCGTCCTCTCTCTCTCTCTCCCATATAACCCCCCTGCTCTGCTCAGCATATCAGTTCGTAACAAGCCGTACAAACAACGCAGAGGGGCGGGTGCTGCGTCTGTCATTGAAAGTTTTAAAAAAATCCCTTTTTCTCTTATGTTCACTGACAGACGCAGCCTTCTTTGACATGTGGGGATGTCTCAAAGCTGTGTCATAAAAGAGGGGTGGGTAAACGACAACAACTGTACCCAACAGAAACCTCTCAGGCGCCAGCCACGCTTACACGGCCGCCTGTAAAACTTTACGGCCAAAAGCAGCATCTGAAGATGCTGACACATCAACTTTATAAAACTTAGCAAACGTGTGCACCGAGGCCCAAGTAGCCGCCTTGCACACCTGTGACACCGAGGCCTGGTGTCTGAAAGGCCAGGAAGTGCTAACAGCCCCGGTGGAATGAGCCGTGACTGGGAAAGGAGGTACCTTGCCCCAAACAGAATACGCATGGGTCACGGTCTGTCTGATCCAACGGGAAACACTAGCCAACGAGGCCGCCATTCCTTTGCGCGGTTCGCCCGTCAGCACAAACGTGTCAGACTTCCGAAAAGAGTCTGTAGCCGCCAAATACACTCGCAAAGCTCTCACAACATCCAATGAATGTAACTCAAATTCCTTAGGATGTGAAGGATGCGGACACAACGAAGGAAGAACAATATCTTCATTAATGTGAAAAGAAGAAACCACCTTCGGTAAAAGCAAAGGAGACGGGCGCAAGACCGCCTTGTCCTTCAAGGACCAAGTAAGGAGACTTGCAGGACAACGCTGCCAACTCAGACACCCGCCTAGCGGATGTAATGGCCACCAAGAAAGCCACTTTCTGAGGAAGCAACACAGGCGTAGGAAGTGTAGGATTCCTTAAACTCAATGTAAGTAACCTACAACACTCTCGAAACGCTCACATAAAC
>BLSH010204095.1:550629-560645 GCA_018402905.1 Glandirana rugosa
TTTTTTTTTGGGACCCCTAAAAATTGAAAAAGAGATAACACTTCCCAAACGAATTGGTGAATGGTTGGCCTTCCAAAAGGTCGAAATCCTGGTCTCGTGAAAAACGATAAGCCGCGACGCAGCGAAATTGACTGTTAACGCGCCAGCACGCTGCAACGTGGGTTTGTTTTACGTAGGAAAAAAAGGGGTGTTTATCTCGAAAGAAAACCACCATAAACTAGCGGTGACGCAGTAAAGACTATTGGCGATATTTGTTTTCTCGCTGGTAAAACGTTTTTTTGGGTTTAAAGAATGAAAAACGATTTTAAGTTTAGGTTTTTTTTTTATTTTTTTTAAAGCGACGCAGCGCCGAATAGCAAAAAGTGCTCTGGTCCTAAAGCTGGAAAACCTTCCGGTTGGTAAGTGGTTAAGCAAACCCTTCACAATAGAGAAAAAGTTAAAAATCCCCAGGGTTTTTTTTTAGCAGCAAAGAAATAAGTATCAAGGAAATATAAAAAAAATATATATTTTATTGTACATGGATTAAAATCTAACAAAGGTTTTAAAATATTAGCTCTGGTTATAAGCACTTCTCATTTGGTCCATTGGCAACGACAACAACGATAGTGCAGGCAGGTCAGGGTGGATAAAAATCAATGATTTAAAAAAAAAAAAAAAAAAAAAAAAAAAAGAAGTAAATCAGATTTTTTTGATTTAAAATCAGATTTTTTTTTACTTTCATCAAATTTATTTTGCTTTTGGTGTAAAAATCTAAATATAGTTTACTGTTTAAGATAAAATAATTTAGTGTATTCAGCATGAAATGTAGCATGAGGCAGTATATTCTGCAATATTTACATTTCTAGTGAACTCATTCAATGAATCCAAGCTCTGCCAGCTAAGATAACATACACTGCATTGATGCATTCAAACAATGTCACAGTAACATGGGATAAAACAAGTTCAGGAATATTCCCTTATCCCATTGTTTTGCAAATCTATGTACAGTACAAAGTGTATAATTGAATCGGTTCTGATATTTTTAAAACTTATTTACTCACAGCTTATTATTCTAAATAGGAAACCTTCATTTCAGATCCATCATGGCAGCGGCTGTTAGCAGGCATCCACTCACCTGCTACCACCATGTCCCTCACCTTGTTGTGTCACTGCCGCATCACCAGCCATTCCATTAAAGTGAATGGGACTGTCGGTGAGTCAACAGTGGGTCAGAGGAGGAGCTGCTGCGGGGACAAAGATCACCGTTGCTCTTTAAAGCCAAAGTTCACCTTCAGCACAAAAAATTGGATTTTATCAAGAACTTACCGTAAAATCCTTTTCTCTGAGTTCACTGACAGACGCAGCCCTTCATTGACAAGTGGGGTTTGTTTATGCACATCCTACTAGGAGTAGACTAGGCAAATAGAAAAAAAGCAAGCTGAGCCCTCCCAGGGGGCCGTCCTCACTCCAGCATATAACCCCCCAGCACTGCATAGCATATCAGTTGCTAACAAGCCGTACAAACGCAACACAGAGGGGTGGGTGCTGCGTCTGTCAGTGAACTCAGAGAAAAGGATCTTACAGTAAGTTCTTAATAAAATCCTATTTTCTCCTACGTTCACTGACAGACGCAGCCCTTCATTGACAAGTGGGGATGTCCCAAAGCAGTGTCATTCAAGAGGGGTGGGTAAACAACAACTGTACCCAACAGAATCCTCTCAGGAGGCGCCAGTCGTGCCTACACCGCCGCCTGTAAAACATTACGGCCAAAAGCAGCATCCGCGGATGCTGACACATCAACTTGCAAAAGTGTGCACCGAGGCCCAAGTAGCCGCCTTGCACACCTGGGACACCAAAGCCTGGTGTCTGAAAGCCCAGGAAGTGCTAACTGCCCTGGTGGAATGAGCCGTGACTGGAAAAGGGGGGACTTTGGCCCGAACAGTATACGCATGGGTCACGGTCTGTCTGATCCAACGGGAGACAGTAGCCGACGAGGCCGCCAACTCTTTGCGCGGACCTTCTGTCAGTAGAAACAACCTTCCGAAAAGAAGCTGTAGCCGCCAAATACACCCACAAAGCCCTCACGACATCCAGAGAACGCAACTCAGTCTCCTTGGGATGCGACGGGTGCGGACATAATGAAGGGAGAATAATATCCTCAATGTGAAAAGAGGAAACCACCTTCGGTATGAACGAAGGTGACGGTCGCAGGACCGCCTTATCCTTAAGAAGGACCAAGTAGGGAGACCTACATGACAACGCCGCCAACTCAGACACCCGCCTAGCAGATATAATGGCCACCAAGAAAAACACCTTTTGTGACAGCAATTGTAAGGGAATATCCCTGATTTTCTCATAGGTTTCTGCAGTACAGAAAGAACCAAATATAAATCCCACGGCGGCAAAGGCGACCGCACCTGAGGAGCCACATGGCGTACACCCTGTACAAATGTACGTATCAGCGAATGTGATGCTAAAGGGTGTTGAAAAAGAAAAGAATCGCCAGAGGCGAAATCTGACCCTTGAGTGTACTCAATGCTAATTTGTTATCCAGGCCTTGCTGCAAGAAGGCCAGCACCCGGGACACAACGTGAGAGCGGGGGTGCCACCCCCGCCTCACACCAGGCAATATAGGCCTTTCAGGTGCGATGATATATCTTGCACGAAGTACACTTGCGTGCCTAAAGCATGGTAGGGATCACGGAGTCAGAGACGCCCCTATCCTTCAACACCTGGGACTCAATAGCTAAGCCCTCAAAGCCAACGAGGGTAAAGCAGGGTGCAGGATGGTCCGTGTGACAGCAGATCTTCGCGTAGTGGAAGACGCCAGGGAACATCTGTCACCATCTGAACCACATCGGCGTTCAAATGGCGTCGAGGCCAATCCGGAGCTACCAGGATTGTTGGGATCCCCTCCGCTTCTACCCTGCAAAGTAGCCGCAGTAGAAGCTTGCGAGGAGGGAAGGCGTACAGGAGCCGGTACCGACCCCAAGGCGCTATCAACGAGTCCGGGCCGGCCGCCAACAGATCCCTTGTTCTGCACACGAAGGTCTGCACCTTGTGATTGAACCTGGACATCATTAGGTCCACGTCTGGCGTGCCCCACCTGTGGCAAATCTGACGGAACACCTCTGGATGTAGGGACCATTCCCCCTGATCCAGCGTCTGAGGACCGAGAAAGTCCGCCTGCCAATTTTCTACGCCCCGTAATGTAAATGGCGGAGATTGCCGGCACGTGAAGTTCTGCCCATCTCAGAATGTGAGCCGCTTCCGAGCTCCTCGTTCTGCCCTGATGGTTCACGTACGCCACCGCTGTGGTGTTGTCCGACTGAACCCGAACCGGGAGGCCGCGCAGCCTTACCGTCCAGTGGGAGAGGCAGAGCCTGATTGCCCTCAGCTCCAGCACATTTATCGGAAGGAGGAATTCCTGCGCCAACGTCCCTGAGCAGACAGCTGCCCCAGGACCACCCCCCACCCCTCCAGCCCGATAGTCATGACGGACGCCAGCCTATCGACCAAGTCAGGGGAAGAACCGACTTCCCAAACGTTCGAGCCGGGGCCCGAAGCAACCAGGTCAACGATCCTCTGGTCTAATGATCCAATCTGATCAGCTGGTCCAGGGACAACGGAGACTTGTCCACCGTGACAGAATCGCTCGCTGTAGGACTCTGGGCGTAAGGTATCGCTCGAAGGCCGAGACCATGAGCCTCAACACCCGCATACAGAACCGTAAGGAGGACCACTGGGGTGACAGCAGGGTTCGCACCGCTGCTTGCAGTGTCAGCAACTTGGCCGGAGGTAAGAACACCTTCGCCTGCTCCGTGTCCAGAATCAGACCCAGATATTCCAGTCGACAGGACAGGGTCAACGTCGACTTTTGCAGGTTGATCAGCCAGCCGAAGTCTCTCAACGAGGCTATGGTGATAGCTACATTCTCCTCCAGGGCCAAAGCAAACTCCGCTTGCAGGAGTAAGTCGTCGAGGTATGCTACCACTGCCATGCCTCTCTGCCTCAATAGCGCTAGCACCGGAGCCACCAGCTTGGTGAATACCCCAGGAGCCGAGGCCAGACCGAAGGGAAGTGCCACAAATTGGTAATGTAGATCCCCCACCGCAAAGCGCAGGAAGCGCTGGTGTCGGGGACAAATGGTAACATGGAGGTACGCGTCCCTGATCTCCAGAGACGCCATGAAGTCCCCTTGGTGCAGGGCGGCCACGACCGAACGGACAGATTCCATCCTGAATTTCCACGCCTTCACAAAACGGTTTAGATCTTTTAGGTCCAGAACTGGCCTGACCCCACCCCTTTTGGGCACCGCAAAGAGATTTGAATAGAAGCCGCCGAACCTTTCTAGAGGAGGTACCGGCACAATTACCCCTTGGTTGGAGAGCATCTGAACAGCCCCTAGGAGGGCCTCTCGATGCCCCTGAGGGAGTCTCAAGTTCGATGGGAAGAACCTGTCTGGGGGTAGAGTGCTGAACTCTATCCTGTATCCGGAGGACACCACCTCCTGCACCCACCGGTCGGAAATGCGGGCAGTCCACCTGTCTGCGAACCCCAGAAGTCGGCCCCCCACCAGAGAGTCGGGTGGGGGCAACCCATCATGCGGAAGGCAGAGGCCGAGGCAGACTTGCCGGGCCTTGAGCCCTTGCCCGCTGCGCATGAAAAAAAAAAAACGCTTCTGGCCCGAAGATGCAGGACCCTGCTTACGGCGGAATTCCCGCCATCTGGGCTCCGGAAGAAAGGTACTCTTCCCCCCAATGAAATCCTTAAGGATTCCATCCAATAGTGCCCCGAAGAGCCGACCACCCTGAAAGGGAAGATCCGTGAGGCCCTTTTTGGACGCGTGGTCACCCGACCAACAGCGTAACCACAGCACCCGTCTGACTATTGCAAACACAGACATCTTAGACAGCATGGGGAGCAGGTCCAAGGACTTGTCACACAGGTACCAGAGACCCTGTATCAGATGGCCCGTCCGCTGTGACGCCTCAGGCGAGCATCCACAGCCCAACTCATTGTGCAACTCAGTCGCACACGCCATAAGGGATTGCGCCACCATGGCCGACGCCAGAGCTGGTCTCATGGCCGACCCCGCCACCAAGAACAGTGCCTTGGATACCGCCTCCGTCCGCCTATGGGCCGGGTCCTTAAAAGAGGGAGACCGCTCCAAGGGGATGGTCTTCGCCTTATTCAGGCGAGCCACTGGAGGGTCCACTGCAGTGGATGCCCACTTCTGCACAAAACTGTCCTCAAAGGGATAGCGCACATCGAAACGTTTGGGCAATGAAAAGGAATTCTGCGGACGCTGCCATTCCTTATAGACCAACTGGTCAAAAAATTGAGCATAAGGATATGCCCTAGGGCAGGGGCAGGCAACCCGTGGCCCTCCAGCTGTTGTGGAACTAAATTTCCCATGAGGCATTGCAAGCCTGGCTCTTACAATTACTCCCAGAGGCATGATGGGAGTTGTAGTTCTGCAACAGCTGGGGGCTGCAGGTTGCCTACCCTTGCCCTAGGGGACTGAGACGGCTTAAAGGACCCACAAACGTAGGCAGTCTCCTGCGACTCCCCGGCCTGGTCCAGGCGCAAAGTCGCACGGATATCGGTGATCAGGGAGGTCACCGGCGCCCTCCCGCGCGCCACTGAGGCCCCCTGGTCTTCCTCACCATCCGAGGGCTCCAGTTCACTATCTGAGAGCTCCACGGGGGTCCCCGTGACCACTGAGGCCCCTTCCGGTTCAGAATCCTCCCCTGAAGATGGAAGGGGGGTGGACGCTTTCTAGCCACCCCCTTAGCACGGCTCGGCACCCCCCGGGAGAAAAACTCCCCCAATATGGACTTTAACCGATCCAGGGGAACCAGAGGACCCAGTGCAGCTTGCGCTTCCACAGATCCCTCCAGAGAAGAACCCGCAGGTTCAGACGCCATTGTGCCACCAGAACACTTGCTAGGCCAATAGGCCCGACACCCCCACAATGCAGCCCCACAGAGCAACCGGGAGAATACCCAGGAGGACCGCACCCACCGCTACCGACACCCCAGGGAGAGCCAGCTATACTTGCTGTTTAATAATTGCCCTTCAAGCACTGCGTCCCAGTAGGAGTCCTTGACCGCCTGTCAGGAGCCTTCACCGCTGTGTGAAGAAAAGAGGAAGAAATGGCGCCAGCTGCACGTTTTCTTCAGCAGGCACATCAAAAATGGCCGCCAAGCGGTCACAAGAGGCCAAAGCATGCTCCACACAGGCCGCGACTACGGCAAAATGGCCACCGAGCAATCACTAGAGGCCAAAATATCCCACAAAGTGACCGCGGCTACGGCAAAATGGCGGCAATCCGTGGCAAAATGCCGGTGGATCTCCGCATGGCGGGTTTAGCTCGGTGGTGCGGTGCGGGAATGGGGGCGAAAACAGACCAAAACAAAAAGGGGAACCTGTAGCCCTGAACCCTCCACCGGCCGGCATAGTCCACAAAAACGCCCAGCCCCCCCTCCGCACCCCTGGGGGAGGGGAGAGAGGGCGTCACTCACCAATCCGACAGGCGTAGCGGGTAGCTACCCGGTAGCAGACCTTCCTCCCATCAGATGGGTAGGGATGCTGCAGGTCAAGCGCCCCCTGGACGCGAGCACAGCCCGGTCACTGGATGCAAGTGGGGGTCACCCACTGGCCTCCTGCACGGAACGGGTACAATGCGGCGGACCCCGCTAAGGTTACGGGTAGCTCGCACCGGTCTGCCGTGCTGGGGAAATTCCAGGATTCGAGATATCCTCTATGCCCCAGCCGGCTACTTGATAGTAGTCTTCATCAGATAGCTTGAGAAAGCAAAAAGCAGAAAAAATTTGGGGAACCGCAGGTCCCAGGTCTAACTCCTTGCACTAGGCATAAAAAAACTGATATGCTATGCAGAGCTGGGGGGTTATATGCTGGAGTGAGGACGGCCCCCTGGGAGGGGTCAGCTTGCTTTTTTTCTATTTGCCTAGTCTACTTCTAGTAGGATGTGCATAAACCCCACATGTCAATGAAGGGCTGCGTCTGTCAGTGAACGTAGGTGAAAAATCTATTTCCTTCATAAATCATGCCTAACATTCATTAAGATCTTAATGTGCATAATATTTTTTGTAAAAATGACTCACCCCTGTGTTCTGGATATCCCATTTTTGTGAGTCATTTCCAAAAATGCACTGAAAGCTTCTCTTCAAGCTTTCTACTTCCTTCTGACAATGCCTTCTGGGATTGTAGCTCATTGAACTAATAAGAAACTACAAGTCCCACGAATCATTGTCTTTATAGGAGGGGCTGGCATGTGCACTAGCAATTCACTCTGCTCAACACTGCTGTGACTGGGGGAGGGGAAACCTAAGGAGATGCAGATATTCTATGTCACCAGTCTCTGATTCTACAAAAAGAACAATAGGAATAGGGAGTTGAAAGAAATAGAATATGCAGACTGTATGGCTGAAATTGCATCACATTCACACCAAAATGGTGCAGGACCCTTTTTTGGTGCGCAATGGAATCAGATCACATGAGTGTCCACACCCATGCAATCTGATTCCTGCACCATTTCACAGTCCGCACTGCGATCTACGAATCAATCTAGGGGTATCATTAACTTTGTATGGACAGCCGCAGTGGTTCGCAGATGTGAGTGTGAACCGCTGGCGATTCAGGTGCGATGCGGAAACCCGCACAGGAATAGCAGGGTTTCCCGCATCACACAAGTGTGAACCCAGCCTAAGTGTATACATATGTGAAGCATCTAAAAAAAAAAAAATGTGCAGCTTTATGGATGAGACTACCCAAAATTATTCCCTTTTCAACTTTTTCAATTAGTTATGTGGAAAAAAAAATTACACACACACAACATATACAATAAACCATTTCCCAATAATCCTCTAAATTTATTAGTTGAAAAAAAAAAACAAAAACACACAATTAAAATCCAGTGTTTAGGAATGCTAATATAACCAGAATAGGATTTCTCCTACGTTCACTGACAGACGCAGCTCTCCATTGACATGTGGGGTTATATGCAGATCCTATTAGGAGTTAACTAGGCAAAGAAGAAAGCAAGCTGGCCCCTCCCAGGGGGCTGTCCTCTTTTCCCATATAATCTCCCTACCCTGCTCAGTACATCACTTTTAACATGCCTAGTGCAAGGAGTTGACCTGGCTCCCTTATGGGACCTGCGGTTAGAATTTCTGCTACCGCTTTTTTATTTTTTCCTCAAGCTATCGAAGACTATCAAGAAGCCAGCTGGGGCATTGAGGCTTCCTAAAAAATCCTGTACTTTCCCCAGCATGGCCAACCGATGCGAGCTAGTGGGTCCCGCCGCATCGTGCCCGTACCGTGCGGGCGGCCAGTGGGTGATCCCCACTTGTGCCCAATGTCCGGATGTGATCCTGCCCAGGGGCTTGACTGCAACCGAGTGGCTACCCGCTGCGCCTGTCAGGAGTGGTGAGTGAGCCCCCCTTGTGGTGCGCACAGGGGGGGGGCCGCAGGGTAATTTTTGGCATTCTGCGATGCGTTAGCCGCCGGTAGAGGCGGGTTGCTGGGGCTCTCCTGGGTGCTTTCGTCCCTTCCTCTCCCCACCCCTACCCCCCGCTAGCAACATTTTGCGGCGGATCGCCAATATTTTGCCGTAGCCGCGGCCATTTTCCCTGGGATTTTCAATACCATGCTGTGGCGGCCATTTTGCCGGAGCCTCGGTGTTCAGCAGCCCTTTGGCCTCTAGTGGATGTCCTCGGTGGCCATATTGGAGTCCCTGCATGCTGTGAAAAACGTGCTGCTGACGTTTTTTCCTTTCACTTTGCTGGGACAGTGTTTCTGGCTGCTGACGGCGCAAGCTCTCTGGTGGTCCACAGGACGTTGTTTGGTGGCAAAGACAGCAAGTATAGCTGGTTTCCTGGGGATGCTGGTGGCGGTGGGTGCAGTCCTCCTGGGTCTCCCTGGCGTTCTGAGGGGCGGTGGTGTGTTTACAGTGTGGGGGGTGCCGCTAGTGGCCGTTTTTCACTGTGTGTGCTCAATCTGTGGATGCGATAGCAGATGACCCTGCAGGGCCCTCTGAAGAGGACTTAGATGCAGCGCAGCCTGCGTTGGGATCCCCGGTGTCCCTAGAACAGCTGCGGGCGGTATTTGGGGAATTTTTTCCCTGGGGGGGGGGGGGCCGAGCAGGGCCTCGGGGGCCCCTAAAAAGCTCCCACCCCCCCCTTGTTCTTCAGGGGAGGATGCCGAACCGGAAGTAGCGTCGGGGGTCACAGGGAACCCCGTGGAGCTTTCTGAGGGTGAACTTTATCCCTCAGATGGGGAGGAAGACCAGGGGGCGAAGTCAGCACGCGAAAAGGCACTGGTGTCTGCAATAATTGCTGGCGTCCGTGCGTCTTTGCGATTGAACCAAGATGGCGATTAGCAGACGTCTACTTATGTCTGCGGGTTTGCCAAGCCCCCTAGGTCACCGAGCGCTTACCCTTATGTTACATTTTTTGATCATTTGATCTATCAGGAATGGCAGCGCCCGCAGCATTCCTTCACCATGCCTAAGCGTTTCGCTATCCGGTATCCCTTTGAGGATAGTTTTACAAAAAAGTGGGCGTCCCCTTCGGTGGACTCACCGGTGGCGCGACGACTATTCCCCTGGAGGGGTCGCCGTCATTTAAAGATCCTGCTGATAGGACGGAGGCAGTGTCTAAGGCACTTTTCATTTTGGCTGGTTCGGCCTTGCGTCTGCCATGGTGGCGCAATATCTATCTGAATGCCCGGCGGAGCTGCAGAATGATCTGGACTGCGGCAGAACGCTTGAAGCGTCGCAGAAAGCGGATCATGTGTTTCACGGTATCAAATACCTGTCTGATGCAGCCCTAGACTTGCTCCCTATGTTGTTTTTACAGTCATTATCAGACAGGTCCTCTGCTTGCGTTCGTGGTCAGGTGACTAAGCTTCCAAAAAATGTTTAGCGGACCTCCCCTTTCAGGGTGGCCGTCTATTTGGGTCCCAGTTGGACGAGATCATTAAGGATTTCACGGGCGGGAAGAGTACCTTTC
>BLSH010204095.1:573011-590674 GCA_018402905.1 Glandirana rugosa
CAACCCCCCCCCCCCCCCCCGTCTGGCAACTGTTAGCTGACAATGATATAATTAACATGCTACTGAATGCATCACCTTAAACAGGAGACAGACAGTCTCCTCCAGACTGGAATAGGAATAGTCTAAGCAAATCCAAGAAAACATTCTCTCAAAAATGTAATAGAGAAATATAGCAATAACAAATACCAGGGTGAATGTGGGCAGAAAAGGTTCCTGCAGCCAATGTCTGTGACAGGTTTAAACTGCTAGGCCTATTTATGTTGGGACATTGGCTATGTGGTAGTTCATTTCTCTACTGTTCAACTACTTTATGGTGACAAATTCACATATTAACATAAGGAACTTATTGAGTACCGAGTCTTTGGGCAATTTACTAGCTTATATTGCTGATGGTTCTATTAATCCTTGATATTGGTTTTTCTTATAGTTTTATTTATGCATATTAAGTTAATATCTTGGAATGTAGAGGGACTTAACACATTTAAATGCTCCCTGTTTAAGTACCTAAACTCCCATAATCCCCATATCATGTTCCTACAGGAGACGCATCTCACTGGCAGCCGTATCCGAGCTTTACATAGACCATGGGTTTGTCAAGCATTTCACGCCCCTTATTCCACATATGACTGCAGAGTGGCCATACTCAAATAAATCCCTCCCATATAAAGCTGATCGGATGAAAACGGATCCAGGAGAGAGTATATCATAAGTTTATTAGAACTAACTACAGTCCTATGGGCCATCGTTAATGTATATTTGCCTCCACCTGTCAATTACTGTACTGTATAGTATGCAGTATCTCACAAAAATGAGTACACCCCTCACAAGTTTGTAAATTTTTTTTCATGTGACAACACTGAAGAAATGACACTTTGCTACAATGTAAAGTAGTACGTGTACAGCTTGTATAAGTAAATTTGCTGTCACCTCAAAATAACACAATAAGTCATTAATGTCCAAACCGCTGGCAACAAAAAACCCCTAAGTGAAATTGTCCAAATTGGGCTTAATTAGCCATTTTACCTCCCTGGTGTCATGTGAATCGTTAGTGTTACAAGGTCTCAGGTTTGAATGGGGAGCAGGTGTGTTAAACATTGCACCACACTGCAAAGAACTCTGAGGATCTGAAAAAAAGTAGTGTTGCTCTATATAAAGATGGCCCTAGGCTATAAGAAGGTGGTCAAGACCCTGAAACTAAGCTGCAGCACAGTGGCCAAGATCATACAGAGGTTTAACAGGACAGGTTCCACTCAGAACAGGCCTCGTCATGGTTGACCAAAGGAGTTGAGTGCATGTGCTCAGCGTCATATCCAGAGGGTGTCTTTGGGAAATAGATTTAAGACTTCAGCAAACATTGCTGCAGAGGATGAGGGGGGTCAGCCTGTCAGTGCTCAGACCACACGCCGCACACTGCAACAAATTGGTCTGCATGGCTGTCGTCCCAGAAGGAAACCTCTTCTAAAGATGATGCGTACAAGAAAGCCTGCAAACAGTTTGCTGAAGACAAGTGGACTAAGCACATGGATTACTGGAACCATTTCCTGTGGTCTGATGAGACCAAGATAAACTTATTTGATTCAGATGGTGTCAAGCATGTACGGCGGCAACCAGGTGAGGAGTACAAAGACGAGTGTGTCTTGCCTAGAGTCAAGCATGGTGGTGGTAGTGTCATGGTCTGGGGCTGCATGAGTGCTGCCTGCCCTGGGGAACTACAGTTCATTGAGGGAACCATGAATGCCAACATGTACTGTGACATATTGAAGCAGAGCCCGATTCCCACCCTTCGGAGACTGGGCCGCAGGCCAGTATTCCTAAATAACGACCCCAAACACACCTTCTAAGACGACCACTGCCTTGCTAAAGAAGCTGAGGGTAAAGGTGGTGGACTGGCCAATTATGTCTCCAAACCTAAACCCTATTGAGCATCTGTGGGGCATCCTCAAAACGGAAGGTGGAGGAGCGCAAGGTCTCTAACATCCACCAGCTCCATGAGGTCATCATGGAAGAGTGGAAGAGGACTCCAGTAGCAACCTGTGAAGCTCTGGGGAACTCCAAGCCCAAGAGGGTTAAGGCAGAGCAGGAAAATAATGGCCACACAAAATATTGACACTTTGTGCCCAATTTGAACATTTTCACTTAGGGGTGTACTCAGGGTGCATTTTTGACACCCTCGGCGAGACCTCATTTTGCCATCCACCCCTGACTCCACCCCCTTTGCAGTAGACAACACAGCCAATGTTTCCTGTATCGCTACTGTCACAGGCGGAGTACATTTGGTATCACTTCGCCTGTGACAGGAGACTGATGCTCTGAGATGGTGAGTCAGTTACCCACAATATGGGCTTGCCGACGCGCAATCCCAGAGCAGGAGGTGGTAGGCCACATCAGAGGATGCCACGGGCCACATGTGGCACGCAGGCCAGCGGTTGGGCACCCCTGCTGTAAGGGATGCATTTGTGTGTTTCTGTACCACCATGTAGGGAAACCAGCAGCAGGGTGCCCTAGGCGGCTGCCTAGTTTGCCTAGTGGTAGCACTGGCCCTGGGTGTACTCACTTTTGTTGACAGCGGTTTAGACATTAATGGCTGTGTGCTGAGTTAATTTGAAGGGACAGCACATTTACACCTCAGTGTAGTCACGTGAAAAGATAGAATAACATATATACAAAAATGTGAGGGGTGTACTCACTTTTTTGAGATACTGTAACTGGTGGTTTAGGATGCAGGAGGGGTGCAGAAAGCAGCCATCTACACAATAGAGCAGAAACCAGTGATCCTTGCACTCCAGGTCATCAGGTACAGATTTTGCTACAGCAAGAACAGGGAGCAGCACAATAGTGATGCCAACAAATTTTACTCTTGTGAGACGATTGATCACAAGCAACAATGCCTTAGACTCTATTCACACCAATGTGTTTTTTCAAAAAAAAGAAAGAAAAAAAAAAAGAAAGAGACAACCAAAGAAACGCAAATCGCGGCAAAAAGCACAGCGAAAATGTTCAAAAGCAAACTGCATAGGTGCAACTAGAGCCTTAGATCTCACTATGCAGACACACAGGTGCAAGGCTTTAGGCTCAGGAGTGTCTAGTTACAGCCCCATGCTAGGAAATGCACTATTTTCAGACGAAATTAAAGAAAAAAAAAGCAAATTTTTTTTAGGGTATTCAGCATTATTAACATTTAACATTTTTAGATGCTCTTTGAAAAATAGCAAATGTTAAGGCCCAGTACACACTAAGAAATTCAGACAATCATCCAGTTTTCCTCAATGTTTGACAGCAAGTTGAAACAGAGCATGGAACCAATTGTACATAAATTCTCGAACGACAAAGGCTTTTTTTGTGGTTCATAGTTTCTGATCATGCACAGTCTTTCGGATCAGATTTTTCTCGTACAAAAACAGTACACATTAAACAAAAATCATTAGTACTGTTCACGTGCTAGAATTATTTTGGAGTTTGCCAGTTCGGAAATTTTTGTTTGGAAAATCTGAATCGGATGTCGAAAGGTGTGCAAACACTATATGAAAATCAAACGATCTTGCCTTGTATGGAGTTTCTCTTCCGATTTTCTTATGGTGTGTAGCCCACTTAAATCTCTAACACTAGTGGATATCTCATTGCTAACAAACTCATTGCTACCAAACCAACACAAAAGGTCTGCTGTAGTAACATTATTTTGCATACAATTTCAATGCATCTCATCACTTACATGCCCATATCCGTTATCGCATGGTAACTGAGAGTCCATCTGACTGTGTTGCTGACCTGTGCAAACAGAATAAGACAATTGGTCACAATTTATTGAACAAAAAGGCATGTAGTTAAGAAATCCCATCTCGTGGCTCTATTATGTACCACTAAGAGGAAGTAAAACGTAAATAACCAAAACCAAACAACTTTTACGTGACTGAAAAATGTTTGGCAAAGAAAGATGGATATTTTACTGGCAAGTCATGTTCCCTTTGTATGATCTAATCAGTGCAATTGAGTTTTTTTCCCCATTCATGCAACAGATTTCACCATCCACACAATTGAGGTGGATGGAGACATTCCCCCAAACTGGGACATTGTGTTCTGACAGCTGCACACAGCACTGAATACTAATTAGCAGCTGCAGTCACCGATCAAACATTTTATAACATGTTCGTTCAACAAATGTCGGTGTAATGATCAGCTTCTGTCAAACAGGGATGGCCACACAATCAAAGTTTGGGATGGTCCCTGGTGAACCAGCCACACTTTGATCGGTCCATGGCCAGCTTTAGGTTGGAGACTGTCATCATATGTGCTAAGTGAACAAAAAAATCCTGTCCTACATCTCAGAAAGTTGTGCCATAGAGGGACAGATGTTTCACATGTGAAGAAGCTAGGTCACACTTATCCATCTATCATCTCTTAAGAGTGCTTTCACACTGGGGCGGTGCGCTAGCAGGACGTTACAAAAAGTCCTGCAAGCAGCATCTTTGGGGCGGTGAAGGGAACGGTAATATACCGCTCCTGCCATTGAAATGAATGGCAAGCGTTGCCGAAGTGGCTGCATACCGCCTCGGTAGCGCTGAGCGCCGGCACTTTTAACCCCTTGTGGGGGATTAAAAGCGCGGCGCTCCCGCCCGCATAGCGGAGCCCTATCGCTGGTAAAACTCCGCTATATATATATATATATATATATATATATAAAAAATCAGTGCCAGCGCTCAGAGAAAAAACAAAACAAAAAAAAAAATTAGCACTTTATATTCACAAAAAGATATTACATGAGATATTTGGGACATGACACATTTTAACCAAATCTCTAATGCTACATGAAAGGTAAAGAAAGTGAACAAAAATAGCTGGTTGTTAGGGAGCTGCCTTCCACTGGCATCTAACAACCATGACTCATCTGTCAGCAGGGAATGTAAACTAAAAAATAAAGGAAAAAAAAAAAAAAACTGGCATGATGTCCTCCCCAAAATCTATACCAGGCCGGCAAGGGGGGGGGGGGGGGGGGTGATGACCCAGCGTCCCCCTTCTGAACCATACCAGGCCATGTGCCCCCCACCCACAAAGCACCTTGTCCTCATGTTGATGACAAGAGCCTTTTCCCCACAACTCTGGTCTGGTATTTGAGGGTGCAGAGCCATCTTAGCAGTGTGGGTGGGACCACACAGTAACATCGCTGACCAGGGAAAAACAAATGAGGTCACTCCACCCTATGGTTTACTCAAGGGGGGTGGGTGGCGCGTATCATCGGTGGGAGTCTACCATATGGAGCAGTGCTTTTTTTTTCACAGGGCGACGTTCGTGGTTGATGATGGATCTACATAGGGAAATATTTTTAACATTTGTTTTAAATAAAAAGGCTGGAATGAGGCCCCCCTCATGTTGAGGGCATGTGGCTTGATATGGTTCAGGGGTGGGGGTTGGGTGCTTGCTTGTCCCCAGTTACTGGCCTGCCAGCATGCATGCATGTTAATTTTCTTTTGGCGCAAAGTTCTTCCCAAAATCTATTCCAGATCCAAAGGGCCTAACATAACCAGGGACGGGAAGGTTTTTTTATTTTTTTATTTACATTTTATTGTTGGCATTCAGTCAGGGAGACTGCTCCTTAACAGCCAGCAAATCGGAGATGAACTCGGTCACATTTAGCAGGGGCACGAATGCCACTGGAAAAATAGGATTTTATTAAGAACTTACCGTAAAATCCTTTTCTCCGAGTTCATTGACAGACGCAGCCTCTATTCATGACACGTGGGTTATGCACCTTTTACTAGCAGTAGACTAGGCAGAACGAAAGTTCAGAAAGCAAAGCTTGCCCCTCCCAGGGGGCTGTCCTCACTCAGCACATAACCCCTCAGCCCTGCATAGCATCTCAGCTCGTAACAAGCCGTACAAACACCACCGAGGGGTGGGTGCTGGGTCTGTCAATGAACTCAGAGAAAAGGATTTTACGGTAAGTTCTCAAAAAAAAAAATCGTATTTTCTCTTACGTTCGACAGACGCAGCCTCTATTCATGACATGTGAGGACGTCCCAAAGCAGTGTCAAACAAGAGGGGTGGGTAAACAATAACAACTGTACCCAAGAGAAAGATCTCGGGAGGCGCCAGCTGCGCCTACACCGCCGCCTGCAAAACCTTGCGGCCAAAAGCAGCATCCGCAGATGCAGACACATCAACTTTGTAAAGCTTAACAAAAGTGTGCACCGAGGCCCAAGTAGCCGCCTTGCACACCTGAGACCAACGCTTGGTGTCTAAACCCCCAGGAAGTGCTAATCGCCCTGGTGGAATGAGCCATGGCCGGAAAAGGGGGTACTTGGCCCCGAACAGTATATGCGTGGGTCAAGGTCTGCTTGCTCCAACGTGAAACAGTGGCCGACGAAGCCGCCAACCCTTTGCGTGGCCCTTCCGCCAGCACAAACATCGCATCCGACTTCCGAAAAGGAGCCGTGGCTGCCAAATACACCCGCAAAGCCCTCACCACATCCAAGGAATGCAGAGCAATCGCCTTAGGATGAGACGGGCGCGGACACAACGAAGGGAGGACAATGTTAATGTGAATAGAGGAAACCACCTTTAGTAGGAATGAAGGAGACGGACGCAACACCACCTTATCCTTGTGTAGGACCAAATAAGGCACGACAAAGCTGCCAATTCAGACACCCGCCTAGCGGATGTAATCGCCACCAAGAAGGCGACCTTCTGAAACAGCAATTGTAGGGAAATATCTTTAATATGCTCATATGGCGGTTTCTGCAGCACAGAAAGTACCAAGTTCCGATCCCATGGTGCCAGGGGCGACCGTACCTGAGGAGCCACATGACGTACACCCTGTACACATGTACGGATCAAAGAATGCGTCGCCAAAGGACGCTGAAACAGAATCGCCAGCGCAGAAATCTGGCCCTTGAGGGTGCTCAAACCAACTTTTGGTCCAGGCCTTGTTGAAGAAAGGCCAGCACCCGAGCAACTGCAAAATAACGGGGGTTCCAACCCCACGCCTCGCACCAGGCAATATAGGCTTTCCAGGTGCGATGATAGATCTTGCGTGAAGTACACTTGTGCGCCTTAAGCATGGTGGGGATCACTGACTCCAAGACCCTCCCTGTCCCTCAGTACCTGAGACTCAATAGCCATGCCGTCAAAGCCAGCGAGGGTAAAGCAGGGTGCAAGATGGGACCCTGCGACAGTAGATCCTCACGAAGCGGAAGTCGCCAGGGAACGTCTGTTATCATCCGCACCACGTCGGCGTACCAAGGGCGCCGAGGCCAATCCGGAGCCACCAGGATTGCCGGGATTCCCTCCACTTCTATCCTGCGCAACAATCGCGGTAGAAGCTTGAGAGGAAAAGCGTACAGAAGCCTGTACCGGGATCCTGGGGCCACCAGGGCATCCGTGGCTGCCGCCAACGGGTCCCTTGACCTGCACACAAAAGTCTTCACCTTGTGATTGAATCTGGACGCCAGGAGATCCACATCCGGCGTGCCCCATCTTTTGCAAATTTGGCGAAACACCTCTGGATGCAGGGACCATTCTCCCTGGTCCAGCTTTTGGCGACTGAGGAAGTCCGCCTTCCAATTTTCTACGCCCGGAATGTAGATGGCGGAGATTGCTGGCACGTGAAGTTCTGCCCACCTTAGAATGTGGGCTGCCTCTGCTGCCGAGATTCTTGTTCCGCCCTAATGGTTCATGTACGTCATCGCAGTGGCGTTGTCCGACTGAACCCGAACCGGGTGGCCGCGCAGCCTCACCGACCAGCGGGAGAGACAGAGCCTGATCGCCCTGAGCTCCAACACATTGATCGAAAGACGAGACTCCTGCGCCGACCAACGGCCCTGAGCCGACAGGTGCCCCAGGACTCCTCCCCAGCCCGAGAGGCTGGCATCCATCCTGACTATCGACCAATCCAGGGGAAGAAACTACTTCCCCACGGTCATTGCCGGGGCCCAAAGCCACCAGGTCAACGACCCCATGGTCTGATGATCCAGTCGGACCAGTCAATCCAGGGACGAGGGGGACTTGTCCCACTGCAGCAGTATCGCTCGCTGCAGGAGCCGGGTGTGACTCTGGGCGTACGGTATTGCCTCGAAAGTCGAGACCATGAGCCCCAACACCCGCATGCAGAAAGGTAAGGAGGACCACCGTTGTGAAAACAGTTCGCACCGCTGCTTGCAGCGTCAGCAACTTGTCCGGAGGTAGGAATACCTTCGCCTGCACCGTGTCCAAAGTCAGACCCTGATATTCCAGGCGACAGGACGTGGTCAATGTTGACTTCTGTAGACTGAGTAGCCAACCGAAGTCCCTCAGTGAGGACAGGGTGATAGCAACATTGTCCTCCAGAGCCGGAGCGGACCTGAGACAGAAGATCGTCTCTCAGCGGGAGCCACCAGGGAGAGTCTGCCACCATTTGCACCACATCGGCGTACCAAGTGCACCGAGGCCAATCCGGAGCCACCAGGATTATTGGTATTCCCTCCGCCACTATCCTGCGGATCAAGCGCGGTAAAAGTTTTTTTTATCGGAGGGAAGGCATACAGAAGTCGGTAACGGCCCCAGGGGGCCACCAGAGCGTCCGTGGCCACTGCCAACGGATCCTTCGTTCTGGACACCACCTTGTGATTGAACCGAGACGCCATGAGATCCACGTCCGGTGTCCCCCATCTGGGGCAAATCTGGTTGAACACCTCCGGGTGGAGACCACTCTCCCTGGTCCAGCGTCTGGCGACTGAGAAAATCCGCCTGCCAGTTCTCCACACCTAGAATGTAAATGGCGGAGATTGCCGGAACGTGACGTTCAGCCCAACGCAATATCAGAGCTGCCTCCACCGCAGCTGCTGGACTTCTTGCTCCACCCTGATGGTTCACATACGCCACTGCTGTGGCATTGTCGGACTGAATTCGGACCGGACAGTCCTGCAATATAACTGTCCAGTGAGATAGGCACAATCTGATTGCTCTCAGTTCCAGTACACTGATAGGGAGGCAAGCCTCCTGTGCTGACCAACGGCCCTGGGCAGACAGCTGTCCCAGGATCCCTCCCCAGCCTGAAAGACTGGCATCCGTGGTGATGATCACCCACTGGAGGGGCAGGAATGGCTTCCCCTGAGTCAGAGCCGAGTCCCGAAGCCACCAGGTCAGAGACGCCCTGGTCTGTGAGCGCAGACGAATTAGAAGGTCCAAGGTCCAAGGACCAAGGTGACCTGTCCCACCGAGCCAGAATTGCTCGCTGAAGGAGACGAGTGTGACTCTGGGAAAATGGTATCACCTTGAAAGACGAGACCATGAGCCCCAGCACCCGCATACAGAATCGTAATGAAGACCGATGGTGCAACAGAAGGGTTTGCACTGCCGACTGCAGAGACCGCAACTTGGCCGGAGGGAGGAACACCTTCGCCTGCATTGTGTCCAATATCAGACCCAGGTACTCCAGGCGACTGGTTGGTGACACCGACGACCTCTGCAGGTTGAGTAACCAGCTGAAATCCTGCAGCGAGGTCATTGTGATCCTCACATTCTCCTCCAGAGCCGAGGCGGACTCCGCTCCCAGGAGCAGGTAGTCTAGGTAGGCTACCACCGCAATGCCTCTCTGTCGCAGCAACGCCAACACAGAGACTAGCAGTTTTGTGAAAACTCGGGGTGCTGAGGCCAGACCGAAGGGGAGTGCCACGAATTGAAAATGGAGGTCTCCCACTGCAAAGCGCAGGAAGCGCTTATGCCATGGACAAATGGGTACATGGAGGTACACATCCCTGATGTCCAGGGATGCCAGAAACTCCCCCCTGATGGAGGGCGGCCACAACCGAGCAGATTCCATCCGGAACTTCCACGCCCTAACATACCGGTTCAGGGCTTTTAGGTCCAATACTGGCAGAAACCCCCCCCCCTTTTTTTGGGGACCACAAACAGATTCGAGTAGAAACCTCAAAACCTCTCTTCTGGAGGCACTGGCACAATCACTCCCTGGTCTGAAAGTGCTTGAACAGCCCCGAAAAGGGTCCCCCGGCGATCCTGCGGGAGCCCTAAGTTTGATGGGAAGAACCTGTCTGGGGGTAGAGTGTTGAACTCTATTCTGTACCCGGCGGACACCACTTCCCAGACCCAACAATCGGGAATGTGAGCCAGCCACCGGTCTGGGAACCCCAGAAGACGTCCCCTCACCCGAAACCCGGGTGGGGGCAACCCATCAGGCTGTGGACTTGTCTTCAGCCTTTTCGGTTTTGCGCTGCCACTGACGCTTACCGGCCCCTGCAGCGACCTTACCGGGACGGGTCCCCTTACCTGTTGCGCTCGGGCGCGAACAAACCTCTTCTGACCCGAGGGAGGGGGTCCCTGTCTACGGCGAAACTCGCGCCTCCGGGGCTCCGGAAGAAAGGTATGCTTACCTCCCGTAAAGTCTTTTATGATCTCATCCACACGTGGACCAAATAGACGTCCACCCTGAAAAGGGAGGTCAGCAAGACATTTTTTGGAAGCACGGTCGCCAGACCAAGAACGCAACCAGAGTATCCTTCTGGGGATAACAGCAAAAAGCGCTATCCTGGATAACATCGGCAGTAAATCAACGGCCGCATCACAAAGGTACTTTAATCCGTGGAGCAAAAACTCGGCCCTCTGCGGAGCATCCATTAGGCGGCCGCATTCCAGATCGGACTGAAGCTCCGCCATACGCTCAGACAGATGTTGAGCCACCATGGCGGAAGCCAGGGCTGGCCGCACAGCAGAACCTGGCACCAGGAAAAGCGACTTTAAAAGTGCCTCTGTTTTTCTATCAGCGGGGTCCTTGAAAGAAGGAGACCATTCCAGAGTAATCAGGGGAAGGGGGCGCTTCTTGGAGGCCTGTTGGGCAACCTCCGCCCGGGGGAAGAAATTCACTAAAGACCGCCCATAGCTTGTCCAAAAAAGCCCCTTGCGCAGATTGCGCCGCCGCTGATGCCTCCTCAGCAGGTTCAGCAGTGTAATCTGCCATTGCTTTTGACCCCAGACCCCTCTCAGTGACACACCGTGGTACTAAAGAGGATGAGGCACCCCCACACTGCCGCACACCACCGCCCCACAGCGCACCAGGGAACCCAGGTGGACTGCACCCGCCGCCACCAGCACCCACAGGAGAGCCCAGCTATACTTGCTTTTTTTTGCTGCCAGTAACCCCAGAGGACCGTCAGAAGAGCCGCGCCGTCAGATCACCACCGCTCCACAGAGAAGGGAAAACGCTGTACACACGTTTTTTGCAGAGACATGTGGTCAAAATGGCCACCGTTAGACACTAGAGGCCAAAACCCCCTGTACAGAGACTTGCAGTACCGCAAATGGCCGCTCTGAGCGCTGGAGGGAAAGCCCCATAGGCCAGATATGTCTGCGGCTACGACAAAATGGCGGAGGTCCGCCGCAAAATGGCGGCCAAAACGAAAATGACAGCGCAGACGGACGGGGTGCGGGGGTAGGGTGTGAAGGGGGGGGGGCTGGAGCTCCACGCGCCCCTGCCGGCAGCTACCCAGACAAAAAAGAAACTTTTTTTTCGTCGGTCCCCCTTCCGCCCCTGAAAAGGGGGGGGGGGGAGGGGAAAGGACGGAACTCTCACTCACCACGGGTAGCCAACCCAGTCGCAGACTTTCCGCCCCTGCCTGGACGGCACGCTGCAGGCCAGAAATTCGCCCTACCGAATCGCATCCGGGCTGGGCGTAAGTGGGGATCACCCCAGGCCACCCGCACGGAACGGGCACTATGCGGCGAGTCTCCATACTTCGGGACTGACTCGCATCATTCAGCCAGGTCGGGGAAAGTACAGAGCCCATGGACTCTCCATGCCCCGACCGTCTTCTTAATAGAAGACAAGAAAATAAAATAAAATAAAAAGAATGGTCACAAACAGAACCGCAATTCTCCTAAAGGGAAGCCAGGTCAACTCCTTGCAAACTAGGCATTTAGACTGATGAGCTATGCTATGGAGGGGGTTTATGTGGGAAGAGAGGACGGCCCCATGGGAGGGGCCAGCTGTTTCTTTTCCCTGCCTAGTTAACTCCTAGTGAGACCAGCATAAACCCCACACGTAATGGAGAGCTGCGTCTGTCAGTGAACGATAGGAGAAAAAAAAATTAGCTCATGCAATGCTTAACATGCATTTTTTTTGTGAATTGCACATTCAGGATCCCACATGAGTTGGGTGCATATAGCAGCAGCCACCAAGCCTGTACAGCCAGGTTAGGCTGTATCGGCAGCCACAGTTATTTGTGTCTGTTTGCACAGCCTGCTTGCAGTCTTCAGTAGACGAAGGCTGTGTGTCGGAGTAATTAAACTCTAGCAAATTCCTGGAGGTTTCAGTCACCCGCGCTGGCTGATCAAGATGGCCAAAGACCCAACATCAAGGAGGGAGGCAGAAGATGCTGGCGTAGGACCTCCTTAACCCATAGGAGTAGAAGTATTACGCACTTTAACTCTGCTTTAAGCACGCTGGAAACTGTTAGGCCTCATGCACACAGGACGTTTGACTGTTTTACAGCAGCTGCTTTTAGCTGCAGACGTTTTTTTCTACAATCAATAAACCCGCCATCATGTTATCCTATGTGTTCATGCACACATAGGCTGTTATTATTATTATAATACAGGATTTATATAGCGCCAACAGTTTAAGCAGCGCTTTACAACTTGAGGGTAGACAGTACAAATACAATACACTTAATTGCAGTAGGAATCAGAGGGCCCTGCTCGCTAGAGCTCATCAACTGTTTAGCAGTGACGTTTTTGAGCTGCAAAAAAAAAAAAAACCCAAGACCAGAGGGTTCCGAGAGACTTTTTCGATCCAACGTTTTTGGACGTTTTAGCTCAATTGGGGAAAAAAACGCCGGCCCTTTAAAAACACAAAAAAACGGCGGTAATTTAACGCTGGTAAAAGCTGGGGAAAAAAATCACTGGTAAGCTACTGACGTTTTTTTAAAGTCCTGTGTGCATGAAGCCTTAAAGTTATCACCAGAGACACACATTGCATGCAAAAAAATTGGGAAACTGTTAAATTAAGTTTAGTTCTACTTTATCCTGTTGTCGATCAGTGCGGTTTAAAAAAGTGTCTGGTAGCAAGTGCTTTTAAATCACACTCCCTACTGTAAAGCTGACTGTCTGCTTTCTGGTGGAAGTGACTCAAGTAAAGTCACCAAATCACTTCCACACATTGCCAAGGTACCATGTTAAATTTGCTAAAATTAGCTTTAGAGTATTTATATACTGAAAATATATGGGGTTTGATAAAAATTGAAAAAAAATTTCAACTACCATGGTACATCCATGACACTGGTTTAGCCTTATAGAATGTATAGTTGGGGAGTTGATTTTCTTTTTTTTTATTTGTAACTTAGAACCTAAAAATAAGTATATGTAAAAACACTATAGATTGCCTTTATTGTATGAAGAGACTGAATTTCTTCAGAACAAATCCGATTTTAACTGTAATGTAAGCAAAAAAAAAAAAAAAAACACCAAAACCCGATAAATACTCACTGCTTAGCTCAACAGACATCCCTTCTCCTCTGGAATCATGGGAGCTACTGCTGCAGTAAGTCTGTTCCATAGTCTTGCTTGTATGATGAGATGAAAAATCATTTCTAGAGCATTCGTCTGGACCAACAGATGCCTAAACAATATAATGATGGTTATATGCAAAAAAAAAAAAAAAAAAAAATTAAACTCACTAATGACCTAATAACTTCTAAAACCAACGGACACTATTCTGTACTACTACTCCTGGACCTTTCTGCTGCCTTTGACACAGTGGACCACCCCCTCCTCCTCAAAAAACTCAATGCCTTTGGTCTCCGTGACTGTACTCTAAGCTGGTTCTCATCCTACCTATCCCACCGCTCCTTCAGTGTCACCTACAACTCTGCTTCCTCCTCTCATCTTCCCTTCTCTGTCGGTGTCCCCCAAGGTTCTGTTCTTGGACCTCTCCTTTTCTCAATCTATACCTCCTCCCTGGGTCAGTTGATTGCCTCCCATGGCTTTCAGTATCATCTCTATGCTGATGACACACAAATCTATCTCTCAACCCCCCAGATCTCTCCATCTGTCTCCTCACGCATCACCAACTTACTGACATATCAGCCTGGATGTCACATTACTTCCTCAAACTCAACCGATCCAAAACCGAGCTTATGATATTTCCTCCCCCACGTGCAACTTCCCCAGATTTCTCTGTCAAAATCAATGGCTCAACTATCAACCCGTCCCCTCACGCCAAGGTCCTAGGTGTAATCCTAGACTCCCAATTAACTTTTCAGCCCCACATCCAATCGCTATCCAAAATTTGCCACCTAAACCTCCGCAACATCTCCAAGATACGCCCCTTCCTTTCTGATGACGCCACAAAGCTACTAATCCAGTCCCTGGTCATTTCTCGCCTCGACTACTGCAACTCCCTCCTCACTGGCTTCCCTCTAAATAGTCTCTCCTCACTTCAGTCCATTATGAACGCTGCCGCCAGGCTCATCCACCTTAAAAACTGCTCGGCATCTGCTACACCCCTATGTCAATCTCTACATTGGCTGCCACTCAACCAACGTATTAAATTCAAGATCCTAACAATTACTTATAAAGCCATCCACAACCTGGCCCCCAGTTACATCACTTATATGGTCTCAAAATACCAACCAAATCGATCTTTTCGCTCCTCCCAAGACCTCCTGCTCTCTAGCTTCCTTGTCACCTCATCCCATGTTCGCCTCCAGGACTTCTCCAGAGCCTCTCCCATCCTCTGGAATGCTCTACCCCAATCTGTCCGACTTTCTTCCAAATTTGTCCACGTTCAGACGATCCCTGAAAACCTAATCTCTTCAGAGAAGCCTATCTGGCTCCCACTTAACTGTACATTTATCTTCTCTATTAGCACATCCCCCACAGTTATTACCTCTTGTATCTCTTGACCTTCCCTTTTAGATTGTAAGCTCTAACGAGCAGGGCCCTCTGATTCCTACTGTATTTAAGTGTATTGTATTTGTACTGTCTACCCTCAAGTTGTAAAGCGCTGCGTAAATTGTTGGCGCTATACAAATCCTGTATAATAATATAAAATGCAGATTAGCAGACATTCACAGATACCAAGTGGCAAAGACCCAATTGCATGGAGCATGTGTTACAACTTCAAACAGGTGTTAAATTGTTACTAAATCCAGGACACAGCATTGAGGGTCGGTTCACACCTAGGCGATCCGACTTCAGAAGCGACTTTGCTAGGCGATTCGAATGTGACTTCAATGCGACTAGAAGCGACCTCCATGCGAGGCGACTTTACCTGTGGCCAGAGAAGAGGGGGGGGTCATTCAAAAATGCTTTTCTTTTTCCTGTAAAGTCGCTTTGAAGTCACTTCAATATAGATGGGGGATCCTACTCTTTTCTTTTCGCCTTGAAGTCGGAGCGACTTCAGCAGTGGGATTTTGAATGCCAAGCGACTTAAGGCGACTTGGGGTGACACAAGTCGGATCGCAAGTCGCCTAGGTGTGAACCGGCCCTTACTATAACTGGTCTCCCACAGAACATGGAAATCCAATCATTTTAATAAATATAAAATGCAAAATACCTTTTCTCATCAGCAGTATATAGCAGTCTTGTGATTTCTATCAGTACCTGGTGAAGCTTGTAGGAAGAATTTTCATACTTCACTGAGCTGTCCTATGAGGCCGCAGGGCTCCTGACCCTCTGTCTGGACAGGGCCGATTGGCCCTGTGCTGATCACATGCACTCTCCCAAAAAAAAAAAAAAAAAAAAACCTCTCTAGCAATATACACCAAACTTAGCATGTGCAGCCTGACTTCACAGGCTGCGTCTTATCCGGACTTGTGCAAGGGAATAGTGCAGGGATGGGAGGTTCTGTGCATACAAGATCAAGCAAACTTTTTAAACAATGCAGAGGATTAACACCTCACTGGCTGAAACACTGAAGAATTTAATTTGCCAGCAAGGGAACAGCAACGGAGCGATGCTTAGCTGGTTTGGCCAGTGAGGAAGCTACGTTCTAGGAGCAAGTGAATAGTATGATTCTTTCATTGGCAAGTTGCACTCACTGGAAAGTGAACAGAGAGGTGATACAGTTGTAAGGCAAAAAAAAAAAATATATATATATATAATAATAAAATAAGGAATAGACTAGTTACATCTTTCTTTGTAATGCAGTCTGGTAGTGCTACTAAGTTGCAGAAACCAAAACATTTTGTGGTATACAGGCGGTCCCCTAGTTACAAACATCCGACTTGCAAACAACTCCTACTTACAAACGGAGTTAGACAACAGGAAGTGAGAGGAAATCTACCCCTAGGAAGGGAAATTCACTCCTGTAAGAGTTATTATGGGAAAAAGGTGTCTCCACTGAAGCTTTATCACCAAGGCTTGTTTCCAGAACAACCTAAAATTTTCAAAATCCAATTATCATTGGGACAGGAAGTGAGGTGAAATCTTCTGAACAGAAACAGACAGCAAAACATACATTACAGGGGTGTTACCCCTTCCCTATGCTATCCAAAAAGCTTAAAAAATTGTTTTTTGTCTGGAGCTACACTTAAAGTATCTGTTTCGACTTACAAATTCAACTTATGAACAAACCTACAGTCCCTATCTTGCTTGTAACCCGGGGACTGCCTGTATTTGGTGCCTACACAAAGGCTGATATTGAGGTCGATTTACTAAAGGCAAAATATACTGTGCTCTAGATCTGAGGGAAAGCTCTACTGGATTTCGATCATCCAATCATGTACAAGCAAAAATGCAGGTTTTTTTTTTTTTTTTAATTTCTTTCCATGTTCCTCTCCAATCTAGAGCAACTGCACTTGCAGTGCACAGACTATTTGCCTTTAGTAAATCAACTATATTGCTGGGAAGAATGAATCAACACTGAACAAATACATCATGAATATTTGTCTGAGATGCAGTTGGTTAGCAAAAAAATTTCAAGCTACATCAATATTTATGTCATGGCCCCGGAACCAAAGTTCCCAATGAACTCAAAAAAGATAAACATTTTTCAGAATGACGTGTGTAATTATCAAACCCACCTGTGTATTCTGTGTGTCATCGTTCATTCTGACCCTCTTTTCTCTATGTAATTTTGTATCATCTTCAGTGTCTCTGGCTCTTTTGTGACTATTTATAGAGTCTTTAGATAAACATTCATTCAGGTTTTTGTGCAAAGCTTCCTTTTCACACAACTCTTCCCAAGCACCTTCTGGCACCTCATACTGGAGCAGACTATTACCATCGTGGTCATCTAGGCAAGCAGGAAGTATCTCCTCATCTATACACTGACCACTGTCACCATCAGCGAAATCCTTAAGACGACTCAAGGATGTTCGGGAAGTTTGGGTAGGTGGTTTAGAAATGGTGGAAGAAGCCAATTCTTGAAGGTTACAAGTGTTAGAATGCCTTTTACTCGGTAACTTTGGTTGAAGCACGTTAACAGACAATCTATTTTGCAAACACATTTCTTTTATCGGTCCACTGTCTTTCCCTATGGGTTTATTTTCAGCTTGGATGTCTTTGATGGACATCTGTTCATTGAGCAAAGTCTGTTCAGGTATACAATCACCACTCATAGGATTTAGAGTCTGAAGCATTGTGGACAACTCAGAACAAGTGACTGGTGCAGTATGACTGCTTGGCTTGTTCTCTGACTTCTCTGTTAAACTTCTTATTTTCAGTTGGATATCTGCAATACT
>BLSH010204095.1:591760-604120 GCA_018402905.1 Glandirana rugosa
CTATGTTGTCTCTTTTACCCTAGGTTTGTGGGATTAAAATGACTCAGTAACAGTTTACTCTGTGATTAAAGAAGACTCCTTTACCTTAAGTGTGTCTAACTAAGTTACCGTCGACTACAAAATGTACTCGTTCTTTTTTTTTGATGGAGACGACCATAACTTTTTTGTACGAACAAAAATCCTTGCCTCTACCTACAATGTTTTCCATTGTGACACATATAACTGGTCCTTAAGTTTCTGCAACTGATACCATGTACATCTTTACTGTAATTTTCTAGATCGTCATATCACAGAGATCGAAGGCTATTAATATTTCCGTAACAAAGTCTGGTGTTCTTACGTTTATGTTTTTACCTATACCGAAAACCACTGTTTATATAACTAGAACTACCGTTACGGCCATTGAATCAATCTGTGTGAATTCCATTTCCTCAGAAGAAATTAGTGTCTCATTTGACAATGACTCAGTAAAATTAGGGTGTTTGGATCCCATTTTCTCTGTTGTATCTGCGATTTGTTTTAAATGGTTTTCACATTTTTGTGATGTTGCAGAAGATATGTTTGACATTTCTACAAACTTCACAACCTGTACATTTTCACTGTTGCTTTCATTTGAGTTTTCACAGCAATTTTCTTTAGCGTTGACTTTTGCAACAGCAATGTGAGCTCTGGTGCTTTCCATAGTTTCTTGTTCACACGAGAGCACACATTCATACATGTGTGTTTGATGGTCTCCTTTATTTCTAGCAAAAGTGTCATTCTTTAACACTTCTGCATCTGTATTAACTGTTAATTTCACAGGAATATCCTTTGAAAACAGAGATGTGGCTTTATGTACAGGAGCATTACTCTCCACAGGACACTTTGAAGGAGTAGTCCCCATTTTACTTTCAATGGCAGTGGTATGGCACTTTGTTATTTCCATATCACCTTGGTTACATACCGTTTGATCAAAAAAACCCTTACTAGGGTGTTTATCGTTGTTGCCAATTATGAGATCAAGGTTTGCAGTGGTCTCAGACATGTTACATACTTGGACAGTTTCATCAAAGATGCAAAAAGATTTCCGGTGGGAAGATGTATTTTCTCTCTTTGAGGTGCCAGTGAAAACATGGCTTGGACTAGATAGGTCTAATTCAATTTGTTCACAAGGCAAGTTGTTTACAAAAGGTTTACTGTGGAGTTCCACTAGATTTTCTTCATCCCCTGATGTGTTTTCAGTCATTAAAAAGCTATTATTTGAAGCTTCATGTAGCAAATAGTTTACATTTTTTTGTATCCTTGCATTATTGATTACCTCTTCACTATTGAGATCTTTTAATTCAGTTTGACCAGCCAGAGGTTCAATTCCACCATGCAAACAGATGGGCTTATGTGAAGGTAGATCGTTAGACTGAACCACAGAGTGGGACTCCATTCTTGCAGATATATGATCAATAAACACTGTATTTGACTTTGTAATGTTCATGTCAGCTTCTTCAGAATCAGCACAATGATGGACTTTATCTTTATATGATATAAAATTACACGCAAAGCCGATTTGTGTTTTGCTTAAATGTGTAGCCTGAAATTTCTCCACCTCACCCAAAACCTTGTTTTCAATAGCTATAGTATTTGCTCGGGTCAGATCCATGTCTTCCTGGTGTGGTGAACTGAATATTTTGTCTTTGGACAAGACAGGCATTGTACATACTGTTTCAGTATCCTTTGCATTATCAGTGATAAGCTGTTTAGGAGTAACGGCTATCTTTAGGTCATCAGAAATTCGATCGGAAGGCCCAGTTAACTTGATAAAGGCATTTTTATATTTATTTTGCTGGTCATCTTTGGCCCTTTCATCTGTTACTATACTATCAATGAAAATTGTATTTGACTTGGTGATATCCATGTCATCAGCAGAAAAAGCCATAGATTTCAAAACAACAGACTGACTTGGTAACTCATTTTTGCTTATCCCATCAATGACTGCTGTGTGGCTTTTTGTATATTCCATGTCATCTTCAAACACAACAGTTTTATCAGGACAAGGGGCATGGGTAATTGCTTTATTTGAAGAGTCAGCAGGCAGTAAAATCCTCTTAATCATGAGAGTGTTTGCACAAGTCATTTCCATGTCATCTTGATTAGATAGAAAAGCACCAGTGCTGCCTTTTAACAGACCAGTCGATTTCTGGCAAGGCATGTTAGTGATATTTATATGACTGCCTGAAAAACTTAACTCAGACTTGTTTGCTGGCACCAGGGTATCCTCTTTAACCAAGTCCATTTTACTAATACTCCCACAATCATTCTTAGAGTCAAGCACCAAGTCTTTGTCAGGCAGACATCTGGGCATAGTCAAAATAGAATCATCCCATTGGTTAATGGCAAGGCAGGTATCAGATTGGAACCTTTTTGACAAGATGTCACAATCAATGGCAACAGTGTGTGATTTTGTGATATCCATATCCTGTTGGTCACATGTAAATACCACAGTCTTGTTATTTTTAGCTTCATTTATGGTAGGATCTATCTGTAAGCCAGCACCTTCCACCATTGTCATTTCCATTTCATCCAACACATGTCTAGTCTGATTAAGAGCATTTAAAGAGAGTTTTTCATTTGCATTGGCGAAATTTTCCTTAATGCAAGTTGTGTGGCTTTGAGTCAGTTCCATGTCATCGCCATTAGTTGAAAAGAAAACAGTTCTGTTGTGTACGGTAGATAACCTTGAAGAACCATTTGATTTTTTGTCTTTAAGAATTGGCTTTACCTTATGGGCACTGTCTGACAGAGACATCATTTTACCATCAATGGCAATGGTGTGAGATTTGGTCAACTCCATATCATCCTGGTCAGAGGGGAAAACCATGGTATTATCTTGAATGGTTCTGTATACTTGGCCACCTAACCTCCCACACAAAATATCAGCAGGGTTGGCATAACTGGCATTAAATCCAAGACACGGATTGCTCAGTGATGTCATTTGGTCATCTACAGAAGCCTGCATCAATACATTTTTGCTGTTTTTATTAGATCCAAACACTCTATTTATTTCCTTAGTTGAAACACAATCATGTTCTGTGTTATTGTCATCACGGGTATCCAGCTTGAATCCTTTGCACCATGCATCGCCATCGATAGCAACAGTATGCGATTGTGTAATGTCCATATTTTGTTGCTCATCTGTAAATACCACTGTCTTGTTATCAGCTGCAGCTAATGCAGACCTAATTTGTAGGCAATCATTTTCAGCCACAGTCATTTCCATGTCCTTCTGAATGTGTTTTGTCTGATCAGTAGCATTTAGAAGGCAATTTTGAGTACCATTTGAAAAATTTCTCACTAAAGATTTCTGATCAATCTGCATTGTATGACTGTGTGTGAGATCCATGTCATCACTATCCCCTGAAAAGAAAACAGTTTTGTTAAAGCCAGAAGATAATCTTAATGATAAAAGATCACATTTTATTGGCTTAAGACTTGGGTTTGCAATGCAGGTATCCCTTGTAAAATCAGGTGCATTACTGTCAATGGCAATGGTATGAGATTTAGTCATCTCCATATTTTCCTGCTCACATTCAAATAAAATGGTTTTCTCAGTGAAAGGAAGTGGGTCATTTTCTTTTGAAATTGCACATGGATTTTGAAATTTTACTTTCGAATTGCCACATTTCGTTTCAGCATCAGTGTTGCCTATAATGGTTTTGTTTTGCTTAATGTCTCCTACTGACTTTAAAGATAAAGGATTCAACTGAGCCAAGGCCTGTTGCTCATTTACATAACTTTTAGAGTTAGAAGAAGCCACCTGAAAAGGCAACAAACCAAAACTTCGCTGTCTCTTTCCAGATTGAATAGTGTCACCAGTCACATCTTTACCAAACATTTCACATATTGCTGGCCCATCAATAGCTACTGTATGGCTCCTGGTCATATCCATATCGTCTTCTGGGCATACTGTATCTTGATTCCAAAAGAATGCATTACTATCTATTTGAACAGACTGCCTATCTTTTTTAAAAGTGTTAAAGAAAACTGAATCATTTTCATTAAGTTCCATTTCATTTTCATCATTAAAAATAATGGTCTTTTGATTATTGCATGCAACATAGGTCTTTGTTTTATCAGGCGGAGCATTTTCCTTTAAAACACCATGTATGCGAGTCGTATGACTAAATGTCATATCCATGTCATCTTCACAAAGCAGAGTTTGCTCAATGGAAACAGATTTTGGTGGTTTAACACTGGCTCCTTCGAAAAGACTAAACTCTAGTTTATTACGAGTGCTGGAAGACGTTGAAGGGTTGCCTGAACTTAAATTTGTCAGTTGATGGTTGACCGTTGGAAGGAAAGACGTAATATTTGTTGTGTGGCATTTTGTTAAATCAAGCCCATCTTCTTGGTCCCTGAACAAACAGGTAAAGTTTCCTGTATTTTCCGGAAAATCAAAACATGGAAGTGTGGTCTTTGTGGAGAACAGGTTT
This sequence comes from Glandirana rugosa, assembly GCA_018402905.1. NCBI lineage: Eukaryota > Metazoa > Chordata > Amphibia > Anura > Ranidae > Glandirana > Glandirana rugosa. Next base: position 596,224 of record BLSH010204095.1, read on the forward strand.
TCTTTAGAAACAAAAGGAAAAATATTTTCTTTGTCCACTCCTATTTTTGAATCGGTTGTGCTTTCATTTCCCAAACGTGCCAAAAAGTCACCAAACTTTATTTTTGACTGAGTAGATGAAGTAGTGGGAGGCTGATACTCCCAAAGCTTTTCACCAGCTGTTGAAAATTTGCAATCAAAATTGCTAGATTCCTCACTTGTTGGGGCTCTTAAGCTTGCTAGAAATAAACTGGTATCTATTTTCCTGGGTTTTTCTTCAATAAGTCCATCAATAGCTACTGTGTTGCTTGCAGTCATATCCATATCATTGTCAGATGAGAAATAAATAGTTTGCTCTTTATTGCAGTTAGTATTATTCCACTATAAAAAAGAAAAATAAATAAATGAAGGTGGCATGGAAAGAACAAAAAACTAAAAACCTATCCTACACACAACACTTGAATAAATAAAAGGCAAAAATCAGCACCACACACTAAATTAGAAACACAGGCACATATATGAAGCTCTAATTTTAATGTGTAGAGCAGGGATAAGCAATTAGCGGACCTCCAGCTGTTGCAAAACTACAAGTTCCATTATGCCTCTGCCTCTGGGTGTCATGCTTGTGGCTGTTAGAGTCTTGCTATGCCTCATGGGATTTGTAGTTCTGCAACATCTGGAGGTCCGCTAATTGCATATCTCTGGTGTAGAGGAATACACAGTATCTCATAAAAGTAAGTACACCCCTCACATTAGAGCTGCACAATTTTGGGAAAAATGAGAATCACAATTTTTTTGCTTAGAATAAAGATCACGATTCTTGTGGTGTAACATCTTTCAAATTATACAAAAATTGGGCTAACTTCACGGTTTAGTTTTTTTTTCTAAATTCATGAAAGTGTAATTTTTCCAAAAAATTGCGTTTGTAAGACTGCTGCGCAAATACCGTGTGAAATAAAATATTGCAACAATCACCATTTTATTCTCTAGGGCCTCTGCTAAAAAAAAAAAAAATAGGATTTTTTAACTTACCGTAAAATCCTTTTCTCTGGGTTCATTGACAGACGCAGCCTCCATACTTGACAAGTGGGTTTATGCACATCCGACTAGGGAGTAGACTAGGCAGAACAAAGCTCAGAAAAAAAGCAAGCTGAACCCTCCCAGGGGGCCACCCTCACTCAGCATATAACCCCCCAGCTCTGCATAGCATATCAGTTTGTAACAAGCCGTACAAACGCAACACAGAGGGGCGGGTGCTACGTCTGTCAATGAACTCAGAGAAAAGGACTTTACGGTAAGTTAAAAAATCCTATTTTCGCTTATGTTCATTGACAGACGCAGCCTCCATACTTGACAAGTGGGGATGTCCCAAAGCAGTGTCATTCATGAAGGGTGGGTCAAACAACAACTGTACCAAACAGAATCCTCTCAGGAGGCGCCAGCCGCGCCTACACCGCCGCCCACAAAACTTTGCGGCCAAAAGCAGCATCCGCGGATGCTGACACATCAACTTTGTAAAATTTAACAAAAGTGTGCACCGAGGCCCATGTAGCCGCCTTGCACACCTGAGACACCGAGGCTTGGTGTCTGAAGGCCAAGGAAGTGCTAATCGCCCTGGTGGAATGAGCCGTGACCAGGAAAGGGGGTTCTTGGCCCCAAACCGTATACGCATGGGTCACCGTCTGTCTGATCCAACAGGAAACAGCCGACGAGGCCGCCAAACCCTTTCGCGGCCCTTCCGTCAGTACAAACAAAGCATCAGACTTCCGAAAAGAAGCTGTAGCTGTCAAATACACCCACAAAGCCCTCACGACATCCAACGAATGTAAAGCAATCTCCTTGGGATGTGACGGCTGCGGACACAATGAAGGGAGAACAATGTCCTCATTAATGTGAAAAGAGGAAACCACCTTCGGTAGGAACGAAAGAGAAAGGCGCAGCACCGCCTTATCCTTATGAAGGACTAAGTTTGGAGACCTACATGACAAAGCCGCCAACTCAGACACCTGCCTAGCGGATGTAATGGCCACCAAAAAAGCCACCTCTTGTGACAGCAATTGTAAGGGAATATCCCTGATCTTCTCATATGGCGGTTTCTGCAGTACAGAAAGTACTAAATTTAAATCCCACGGTGCCAAAGACGACCGTACCTGAGGAGCCACATGACGTACACGCTGTACAAATGTACTTAGAAAAAGTATCGCCAGAGCAAAAAATCTGACCTTTGAGAGCACTCAAAGCCAATTTGTTATCCAGGCCTTGCTGCAAGAAAACCAACACCCGAGCTATAGAGAAAGAGCGGGGGTTCCAACCCCCCGCCTCACACCAGGCAATATAAGAATATAAGCCTTCCAGGTGCGATGATATATCTTGCGCGAAGTACACTTACACACCTTAAGCATGGTAGGGATTACGGAGCCAGAGACGCCCATATCCCTCAGCACCTGGGACTCAATAGCCAAGCCGTCAAAGCAGGGTGCAGTATGGGTCCCTGTGACAGCAGATCTTCGCAAAGCGGGAGCCGCCAGGTAACATCTGTTACCATCCGCACCACATCGGTGTACCAAGGGCGCCAATGCCAATCCGGAGCCACCAGGATTGTCGGAATTCCCTCCGCTTCTATCCTGCACAGGAGCCGCGGTAGAAGTTTGAGAGGGGGGAAGGCGTAAAGAAGCTGGTACCGAAACCAAGGTGCTACTAGTGTGTCCGTGGCAGCTGCCAACGGATCCCTTGTCCTGCACACTAATGCCCCGTACACACGGGACGACGATCGTGTTCAACACGTCGTACTCACGACCGTTGCATGCAGAATTGACCGTCTGTGGCGGTGCTTTCAACAGTTGAACGTACGACGGTCGTTCGTGGGAGTTGTATGTGCAGACTAGAAAACTTGGTCGTGTCAACAAGCTCGCATACGACCGTTGAGTCGTGTGTAGAGCAGCTGTGTTCAACAAAGTTGTATTGTGCTAAACACGCATGCGCCAAGTCCACTTTCAACTAACATGAAATTAGAAAGGAGCCCAAAAGGTTACGCTACTTCCTCATTATACGCTCGTTCGCGTCATCACGTTCGGCCGGCCGCAAGTTGTAGGTACGACCGTCGTGTGCATGTCAGTAGGCTACATACGACCGTCAACGTACGATTCAACACGGTCGTAAGCACGATCGTCGTCCCGTGTGTACGGGGCATAAGGTCTGCACCTTGTGATTGAACCTAGACGCCATTAGGTCCATGTCTGGCGTGCCCCACCGTTTGCAAATCTGGTGGAACACTTCCGGATGCAGAGACCATTCCCCCTGATCCAGTGTCTGGCGACTGAGAAAGTCCGCCTGCCAGTTTTCTACGCCCGGAATGTAGATGGTGGAGATTGCTTGCACGTGAAGTTCTGCCCATCTCAGAATGTGGGCTGCTTCCGCAGCTGCTGCCGAGCTCCTTCTTCCGCCCTGATGGTTCACGTACGCCACGGCTGTGGCGTTGTCCGACTGAACCCGAACCGGGAGGCCATGCAACTTTGCCGACCAGTGCGAGAGACAGAGCCTGATCGCCCTCAACTCCAGCACATTTATTGGAAGGCGCGATTCCTGCACCGACCAATGGCCCTGAGCAGACAACTGCCCCAGGACTCCTCCCCAGCCCGATAGTCTGGCGTCCGTCGTGACTATCGACCAATTTAGGGGAAGAAACTACTTTCCCAAAGTCCATTCTGGGGCCCGAAACCACCAGGTCAACTACCCCCTGGTCTGATGATCCAATTTGATCAGCTGATCCAGGGACAACGAAGACTTGTCCCATCGTATCAGGATCGCTCGCTGTAGGAGCCGAGTGTGACTCTGGGCGTACGGTATCGCTTCGAAGGCCGAGACCATGAGCCCCAACACCCGTATACAGAACTGTAAGGAGGATCAACGACGTGACAGCAGGGTTCGCACTCCTGCTTGTAGCGTCAGCAACTTGGGTGGAGGTAGGAACACCTTCGCCTGCTCCGTGTCCAACATTAGGCCCAGATATTCCAGTCGACAAGACGTGGTCAATGTCGACTTCTGCAGGTTGATCAGCCAGCCAAAGTCTCTCATCGAGGTCATGGTGATAGCAACATTGTCCTCCAGAACTGAAGCGGACTTCGCTGTCAGGAGCAGATCATTGAGGTATGCTACCACAGCAATGCCTCTCTGCCTCAATAGAGCCAGCACCGGAGCCAACAGCTTGGTGAAGACCCGAGGAGCAGAGGCCAGACCGAAGGGAAGTGCCACAAATTGGTAATGTTGGCCCCCTACCGCAAAGCGCAGGAAGCGCTGATGCCGGAGAAAAATTGTAAAATGAAGATAAGCGTCCCTGATGTCCAGAGACGCCATGAAGTCCCCTTGGTGAAGGGTGGCCGCGACCAAGCGGACTGATTCCATCCTGAATTTTCGCGCTCTCACAAAGTGATTGAGTGCTTTTAGGTCCAGAACCAGCCCGACCCCACCTTTTTTTGGGCATCACAAAGGTTTGAATAGAAGCCGCGGAACCTTTCCAACGGAGGGACCGGCACAATCACCCCCTGTTCGGATAGCGTCTGAACAGCCCCTAGTAGAGCTTGCCGACGAGCCGGAGGGAGCCTCAAGTTTGATGGAAAGAACCTGTCTGGGGGTAGAGTACTGAACTCTATGCTGTACCCGGAGGACACCACTTCCCGTACCCACCATTCAGAGATGCGGGCGGTCCACCGGTCTGTGAACCATTGTAGCTGGCCCCCCACCCGAGAGTCGGGCGGGGGCAACCCATCATGCGGAGGAGGACTTTTCCTACGTTTTTTCGGGCTTACGCTGCCAGGGCCGCTTACCAGACCTCGTGGCAGACTTGCCGGGCCGTGAGCCCTTGCCTGCTGAACCGGGCGCACGAAAAAAAAAACGCTTCTGGCCCGAGGATGAAGACCCCTGCTTATGGCGGTAATCCCGCCGCTTAGGTTCTGGAAGAAAGGTACTCTTCCCCCAGGTGAAATCCTTAATGATTTCATCCAGTTGCGCCCCGAAAAGACGACCACCCTGAAAAGGGAGGTTTCTTGAGGCCCTTTTTGGACGCGTGGTCACCCGACCAACACCGTAACCACAGCAACCGTCTGATAATGACTGCAAAAATAGACATCTTCGACAGCATGGGAAGCAGGTCCAAAGCTGCGTCACACAGATAACGAAGACCCTGCACTAGAATGTCTGCCCGCTGCAACGCTTCAGGGGAGCACCTGCAGTCCAAATCATTGTGCAACTCCGTCGCACATTCTGTGAGTGACTGCGCCACCATGGCCGACGTCAGGGCCGGCCTCATGGCCGCCCCCAAGAACAATGCCTTGGACACCGCCTCCGTCCGTCTATCGGCCGGATCCTTAAAAGATGGTGACCCTTCCATAGGGATGGTCGTCGCCTTATTCAGGCGAGCCACCGGAGGGTCCACCGCGGGGGATGCCCATTTCTGCAAAAGGCTGTCCTCAAAGGGATAGCGCACAGAGAAACGTTTGGGCAGTGAAAAGGAATTCTGCGGATGCTGGCATTCCTTATACACAAACTGGTCAAAAACTTGGACATAAGGGAACACCTTAGGGGTCCGCGCCGGCTTAAAAGACCCACACATGTAGGCAGTCTCTTGCGACTCCCTAGCCTGGTCCAGCCACAGCGATTCACGGATGGAAGTGACAAGGAAGCCCACCAACGCCCTTTCGCGCGCCACTGAGGCCCCCTGGTCCTCCTCACCGTCTGAGGGCTCCAGTTTACCATCTGAGAGCTCCACGGGGGTCCCTGTGACCACAGTGCCCCATTCCGGTTCAGATTCCTCCCCTGAAGGAGGGGGGGGTGGACACTTTTTCGTCACCCCCTTGGCATGGCTCGGTACCCCCCTGGCGAAAAACTCTCCCAAAATGGAAGTTAATTGATCCAGGGGAACCAGAGGTCCCAGCGCAGCTTGCGTTTCTGCGGACCCCTCCGTAGAAGAACCCGCAGGTTCAGCCGCCATTGTACAACCGGAACACGTGAGGCCTACAGGCCATGACACCCCCACAATGTAGCCCCACCAACTACCCCACAGAGCGACCGGGTAATGCCCAGGAGGACTCTGCACTGCCGCCCCCGACACCCCAGGGAAAGGTCAGCTAGTACTTGCGGTTCCTTTGTGCCCTTGTAATGCTGTAGCCACTGTAGGAGTGCTGTCTGCCCCTGCCGTGCTGCTGCGACTGCCGCTGTGATTGCACCACTGATCAGGGAGAGAGAGAAATAAAACGGCGCCGACACGCACGTTTTCCATCAGGAAGGCTCACCAAAAATGGCCGCCGAGCGGTCACAAGAGGCCAAAGCACTGTTAAAATGGCCGCGGCTACGGGCAAATGGTCGGCAAGCGCGGCTACGGCAAAATGGCGGCAATACACCACAAAATGGCGGCAAAACCAATCCCAACGGGCGTAGCGTGTAGATACCCGGTAGCAGACCTTCCTCCCATCAGGTCAGCGCCCCTGGACACGAGCACAGCCCAGTCACTCGGAAGCAAGTGGGGTTGACTCACCAGGCCCCCGCACGGAACGGGTACTATGCGGCGGACTCTGCTAAAGCTAAGGGTGGCTCGCATCCGTCGGCCGTGCTGGGAAAATTGCAGGATTCGAGATATCCTCTATGCCCCAGCCGCCTGCTTGATAGCAGTCTTCATTAGATAGCTTGAGAAAAGCAAAAAAGAAGAAAATGGGGAACCGCAGATCCCATAAGGGAACCAGGTTTAACTCCTTGCACTAAGCATAAAAAACTGATATGCTATGCTGAGCTGGGGGGTTATATGCTGAGTGAGGACGGCCCCCTGGGAGGGGTCAGCTTGCTTTTTTTCTTAACTTCGTTCTGCCTAGTCTACTCCTAGTAGGATGTGCATAAACCCACTTGTCAAGTATGGAGGCTGCGTCTGTCAATGAACGTAAGAGAAATATATAATATTTGGGGTACTAAGTTTTCTAGCAAAAAAAGGACGATTTTAACTTGAAAACAACAAGTTCCAGAAAAAGGTTGGGTCTTTAAGTGGTTAAACTGACTTAAAATTACAGACAGAAGTTAACTCCTTTCAACTAGAACAAAACATTGCAATGTTTATCGTGAGCTCACAAATGTTTTGAAATTTAGCGGAGTGCCTGGAATGTTTTGAAACTTGGCAGATAGCGTTTTTTTTTTTTTTTGGACAGCTGAGCCGCTCTGCACTTGTCACATAGAATCAAGGAAATGTCAGGTTGAGATTATCAGGGGGGTTGGATCTTTTAACGATCAATCGCGCAGCTCTACCTCACATTTTTGTAAATATTTTATATCTTTTCATGTGACACTGAAGAAAAGACACTTGGCTACAATGTAAAGTAGTAAGTGTACAGCTTGTTTAACTATGTACATTTGCGGTTACCTCATAATAATGCCACACACAGCCATTAATGTCTAAACTGCTAGCAACATAAGTGAGTGCACCCCTAAGTTAAAAAGGTCCAAATTGCCCATTTTCCCTCCGCGATGTCATGCGACTCGTTAGTGTTACAAGGTCTCAGGTGTGAATGGGGAGCATGTGTGTTAAATTTGGTGTCCTCGCTCTCACCCTCTCCTACTGGTCACTGGAAGTTATACATGGCATCTCATTGCAAAGAACACTGAGGATCTGAAAAAAAAAAAAAAAAAAGAATGGTCGCTCTACATAAAGATGGCCTAAACTATAAGAAGATTGCCAAGACCCTGAAACTGAGCTACACCACGATGGCTAAGACCGTACAGCGGTTTTGCAGTACAGGTTCCACTCAGAACAGGTCTCGCCACGGTCGGCCAAAGAAGCTGAGTACACGTGCTCAGCGTGATATACAGAGGGTGTCTTTGGGAAATAACTGTACAAGTTCTGTAAGCATTGCTGCAGAGGATTGGGGGGGGGGGGGGGGGGA
>BLSH010204095.1:622841-634789 GCA_018402905.1 Glandirana rugosa
TTCGGGCCATTCTGGAGCCGACCTAGGCCATTTTCCTGGACCGTCGCATTCGGGCCATTCCGTCTCCTATTCAGGAGGTGGCGTACTGCCCAACGGGGGCGGGCGGAGAGCCCACCCCCCGGCCAACGACCTCAAACGCCAGTCAACCAGGCGAGCACAGCGGCTAGCCACCCATAATCTTCACCACAGGTGGCCCATGGCCTATCTAAAGTCGATAGACGGGGGTCTCTCCAAAAAAAGGGATTTTGAACTCTGAGGGAGTCTCCGCAGCCCTCCTCGAAAACCCGCGCTAGGTCAGAGAACACCTAGTCCCCCACTAGCACGGCCAAGGATTAGGTCCAGTACCGGCCTGACACCGCCCTTTTTGGGCACCACAAAGAGGTTTGAGTAAAAACCGCAGAACCTCTCCTCCAGAGGAACCGGCACGATCACCCCCTGATCCACAAGAGACTGGATCGCGCCCAAAAGCTCCTCCCGACGCCTCTGAGGGAGTCTCAAGTTTTAGGGAAAAAAACCTCTCTGGGGGCAGATAGCTGAAATCTATCCGGTACCCGGTGGACACCACTTCTAATACCCACCGATCGGCGACACGAGCGGACCAACTGACCGCAAACTCCAGCAACCGGCCCCCCACCCGAGAGGCGGGCGGGGGCAACCCGTCATGCGGTGGAGGACTTATCCTCTGCCTTACCGGGCTTACGCTGCCAGGTCCTTTTACCGGATCCAGCCGAGGTCTTACCGGGCTTGGAGCCCGTCCCTGCCATGCACGAAAACACTTCTTCTGCCCAGAATAAACAGGGCCCTGTCGGCGGCGAACATCCCACCGCTTGGGCTCCGGGAGAAAAGGACTCTTCCAACTGTGAAACTGTTAATGATTTCATCCAGCTGTGGTCCAAACAAACGACCCCCGACAGGGGAGATCTGCGAGTCCCTTTTTTGACGCCTCGTCGCCCGACCAGGAACGCAGCCACAACACCCGCCTGATGACCACCGCAAAGGCGGAAATTTTGGATAGCATGGGCATGATATCCAACAGGGAATCACACAAGTAGTGTAGCCCCTCCTCCAGGTGTTGAACCTTTTGCAATTCACCCTGTGCACAACTGCAACACAGATTGGAGCACACAGAGGTAGCGCACTCAAAAAGAGATTGAGCTGCCATAGCAGACGCCAGAGTTGGCCGCATGGCAGAACCTGCCACCAGAAAAATTGCTTTTGACACCGACTCCGTACGGCGATCAGCCGCGTCCTTAAAGGAAGGCGAGCCCTCCAATGGAAGGGTCGTAGCCTTGTTCAGGCGGGCCACCGGCGGGTCCACCGAAGGGGAAGCCCAGCGCTTAGTGAAAACCTCCTCAAAGGGATAGCGCACCGCAAAGCGTTTTGGCAGGGTGAAGGATTTTTTTGGAGATAACCATTCCTTAAAAACTGCCCGCTCAAAAAACTGATCATAAGGAAAAGCCTTAGGAGACCTAGGAGGCTTCATAGACCTACACACATAAGTGGATGTCTGCGACTCCCCTGACTGATCAAGTCGCAGGGCCTAGCGAATGTTCGCCATCAGCGCCGCCACAATCGCCTTGTCGCGCGCCACTGAGGCCCCCTGATCCTCCTCAGTAGCTGAGATGACCAACTCGCCCTCCGAAAACTCCACAGGGTTCCCTGTGACCACTGAGGCCACCTCATGATCCAAATCCGCCGCCGAGGATACACAGGGGAGTGGGCGCTTCTTGGGGGGCTCCGGAGCCGGAGCCATGCCCACCCGGGGAAGGAATTCTGCAAACACCGCCCGTAATTGGTCCAAGGAGACCATGGGTTCCTTTGCCGAACGCTGCTCCACTGGCACCTCCACGGAGGGCCCTGCAAGGACCATAGCCACAACGTCGCCTCCCTCAGCAATCATGCTGTTTGGGAAGCCCCCCCGCGATACCACCACCTCCGCTGGCAATCAGCCAGTAAAGACCGGGGGGATTAAGCCCACCACCACCAGCACCCCAGGAAGGCCAGTTATACCTGCTGCTTCTTCCGTAATGCCTGCCCAGCCAGGACCTGTACCGCACGTGTCAGCCACGCTGTTCCAGAGAAAAAGTAAAAACGTTTGCAGCACGTTGTTACAGAGGCCGCAGTACCATCAATGACCACCGGGGGCGCCCAAGAGCAGTAAGAACCACATGGGCTACAAGAAAATGGCCGCTGCTTCTGTAAAAAGCACCCATCAAACAAAATGGTGGCGGAACGGCGGCGTGCAAACCATTGTTCGCCGCCCAGCGAACGGTACAGTCGGCATACTTCCCGGAAGGCGCGCTGCCGCGAAAAGCGATGGGTGGGTAGGGGGGGGCAGCTCAACACTGCCCGGCATACCCCTACTTAGGAAGGCTACCCACCAAATGCCCGGATACGGCTCGCCACACCCCTGGTTTTCACAGTGGGCTAAATCAACAGACCTCGTATTTGGAGATATGGGGGTCCTTATGGAGTCCATGGACAAGCGAATGGGGGTGCTGTTGAAAAGGTAATGGTAGGTAGTTTTGGCTAACTTAAAGCCAGCAATTGCCACAACAGTGGTGGCCCGTAATCTGGAGGCCTGGTTAGACCAACTACAGGCACATCGTAAAGGAGGGACTTCACGGAAAGAACTCCCTACCAATGCTGCAAAAGGGGACAGGCTATATGGCAGATGCTTCTGCGGAATCTGTCAAGCTCTCGGCTAAGACCGCAGCACTAGTAAATTCTTTTCGCCGGGCGTTCTGGCTGAAATCCTGGTCAGGGGGTCCTGCCTCGAAAATAAGGATAAGAAAAAAGCTTTTCCGGTTAAAAGCAAAAAGGCCCCAGGAAGACTTTTTCGCCCCTGAAGGTCACAGGGGCAGGCCCCTAAAGTACCAGCCACTAAGAAGCAGGGGGGAGGGGAAAACAAAGGTGGCATCCTCTTTTCTTCTCCTAAAAAAACCCCCCAAAGTCCCAGTGACTTTCACAATGGGAAGAGATTACCCCAAATGGGTTCATACTGTGGAGAATCAGGGAGGGATACCAAATTCAGTTTAAGGGCACTCCGCCCGCAAGGACATTCATAACTTCCCCTCCCAGGGATCTTCAGAAGACGTCAGCCCTGTCAGCTCAGATTGGAGATCTGGTAGACCAGCGGGTCCTCATTCCGGTGCAGCTGCAAGAAACAATCCGGGATTTCCACAAATACATTTTTGTGGTGCGCAAGCTGTTGGGCAAATTCCACCTAACATTGAACTTGAAATCTCTAAATAGATGGGTGCTCTACAAGAAGTTTTGAATAGAAACGATCTTTATGGCAAAATCAATTCTGCCCCCAAATTACTTAAATGTCTTCCTTCGAATTTGAGGAATGCTTATTTGCACATCCCCATCCACGAGGAATCACAAAAATTCTTGAGGATTGTGATGAAGTGGGGAAAGGAGGCCCGCCACCTCCAGTTCAGAGCTCTGCCGTTCAGCCTGTCCTCTTCCCCCAGGATTTTTACAAAAGTTCTGGTGGAGGCACTAGCTCCCCTGAGACTAAAAGTGATCTCAGTCATCCCATACTTGGACGACCTTTTATTTTTTTTTCCCCTCCGCACCTCAGTTACAGGAGGATCTGCAGATGGCCATTTCCTTTCTGGAAAATTTGGGTTGGTTGTTAAACAGGGAGAAATCCAACCTGACCCAGGCCCTTCGCTACCTGGGGTTCATTGCAAAATTGGTGGCGCAGAAAGTTTATCTCAGAGGAGAAGGTAAAGAAAAGTAAAAAAAAAAAAAAAAGTAAAGTGGCTTCCTTTCAAAGCAATCTGGCATTGTCTGTCTGGACAGCCATGCCTAGGTCTCCTGCCAGCAACAATCCCGGCGGCTCCATGAGCAAGGGCCCAGTTCAGGTGTCTCCAGGCCAATATCCTGGGAAATTGGGACGGGACAACAATCACTAGAAAAGACCTTCCACCTGTCTCCAAAGGCCAAGGAAGTCTTTACGGTGGTGGAGGGACAAAAAAAACCTCTTGCAGGGTCTTTAGTGGTCCTTTCCAGTGTCCGACCGTATTACCACAGACGCCAGTACCTGGGGATGGGGGCCCATCGGGGGTCAAGAGTGGCTCAAGGACCTTGGTCCAGTGTGGAGTCCCAAAGATCAGCAAACTAAAAGGGAGCTGCAGGCTATTTGGAACGCTCTGAGATCATTCGCCAAAGAACTGAGGAGCCACCATGTACAGGTCGTATACCAACAAGCGGGTGGGGGGGGGGGGGGGTTTGGGACATGGTGTCCTTAATTGATCCAATTGGCAAACGCCATTTTTTTTATTGGGCCGAGAAGAACCAGAGTTAAATCTCTGCAGTCCACCTCAGGGGAGTGGACAATCATCTAACATCTGATTAAGCTCCCCCACTAACTTTGGAAATGGATTAGTGGGCAATTTCTGATATGTTTGTGGATCCCTCAGCTGGCGTAACACCTCTGTTTCATAGAGGTCTGCTGACCATAGAACAATGTTGCCACCTTTATCACTTCCCCTGATCACAACCTCTGTTGCCCGTTCCAGCTCTCCAAGTGCTTCAATTTCTTGTTTGGTCAGATTGTCCATTCCCCTCCAACCCCAATTTACGTGCTGGAGGTCGCTCCTGACCATCTCAAGAAATGTACTGATCCACTTATGTTTAGATAAAGCAGGCATTTTGGTAGAGTGGACACGGATGCCAGAGGGCCTATGGGGGTTAGTTAGGGGATTAGTGGCTAAATCTTCCTCCCCTGACTCACTAGACACATTTTTGTCCAGTAGAGAAATCAGGGCCTCCAAAGCTTCTCTCTCTCCTCTTTCTCCATATCAGACTGTCCACCACTAGGTGATGCAGATTCCTTACTCCTATACCAACAGCTCAGTGCCACTTTACGTAAAAATAGAGGTCTTTAAGAGAAAGAAAGGCCCTTCTGCAACAAAGTGATATGGTGTATATTTAGAGGGAAATAAGAAAGGTTTACCACTTTTAGATCGGAGGTTGTGATCAGGGGAAGTGATAAAGGTGGCAACATTGTTCTATGGTCAGCAGACCTCTATGAAACAGAAGTGTTACGCCAGCTGAGGGATCCACAAACATATCAGAAATTGACCACTAATCCATTTCCAAAGTTAGTGGTGGAGCTTAATCAGATGTTAGGTCTGGCCTCTGAAGAAGAACTGATATCCAAAAAAGAAAGGGTTTTTTTGAAAGTGAAGGAATTCAATGTCCCAACGTTCTACGGGATACCTAAACTTCATAAGGATTTAAAGAATCCACCTGGGAGACCGATAGTGTCCGCAATTAAGGGACACCTTGATTAAAGACCGGGTCAGTGATCTCCCTTCCTTTGTGAAAGACACAAGAGATGTACTACGTAGATTAATGGACATTGATATTCCTCAGAAAATTGTCCTGGTAGGGATAGACGTAGAATCCCTTTATACGTCTATTCCACAGGGGTGGGGGGGGTGGCACATTTCCTTACAACCAAGTTCCCTGCGTTTGGAGCCCACAACAAATTTATTGTGGACTTGTTGGACTTTGTTAAACCATAACTTCTTCCAGTTCGCAGGACAGTATTACCAGCAACTTAGAGGCACATCTATGGAGCACCATGGGCCCCCGCATACGCATGCCTGCATTTTGGCTTGTGGGAGGAGGAGGTGGTGTATCAGTCCCCAATGTACCTTAGACACAGTTTACTGTGGATAAGGTACATTGATGATGTGCTTATGTTATGGGGGGGGGGCTCCGAAACTCAGCTCCTTGAGTTCATAAATGAACTCAATGATGACAGGAACATTAAACTCACCTTTTCCTTTGATAACAATTCAATACCTTTCCTTGATCTTAGGTTTAGAGTGAATGGGAATCACTTGGAAACCAATACCTATAGGAAAGAGACCGCGGCAAACACTCTTCTACAAGCCTGTAGCCATCATCCTCCGTCCCTGATTCAGGGCATTCCAGTGGGGCAGTTCCTGCGTATACGCAGGAACTGCTCCACTGACCGCGACAGAGTGAGGCAGAGGACCTCTATATGCGATTCAGGGAGAGAGGATATTCACATCAATGCATCCATCGGGCTAGGACGCGAGCCCGCAATAAGAACCGCAGGGAGCTCCTATGTGATAATAGCAAGGGTAATCAACAGGAACTATCAAGTAAAACACCGGTAAGGATGATCACCCAGTTCGGAGCACAATGGGAGCAGGTGAGAGCCATCTTGGCCAAACACTGGCATTTTTTGACTCGAACTCCCCTACTCCAGGAGATAGTGGGACCCCGTCCATTATTGGTAGCTAAACGGGCCAGAAAAATGAGAGATTCGCTGGTGCACTCTGAATTACGCAGGACCCCGTCTTCCAATTGGTTGAGTGACCTCTCTGCCAAACCAAGCATGTACGCATGTGGCAGGTGTAGCATGTGTCGATTTGTGGACAAGACTGATACCTTTTTTAATGCAGATAAGTCCAAATAACTCCACATCAAAAGATTTATAAATTGCTCCACTACGAGAGTAATTTACATGTTAACCTGACCATGCGGAAAAGTCTATATTGGCAAAACCAAGAGGCAGTTGAGGACTAGAGTGGGTGAACATATTGCTAGTATAAAAAGCAAAAAAGCAGATGAAAATAAGCCCCTAGCTAACCATTTCAAATTGTTTCATCAGGGTGATCCACAAGGCTTAAAAGTGAAAGGTATTTTTGCTCTGGACCTCCCTTTGCGTAGGGGGGATTTTGACATCATACTCCTGCGTAAAGAAAAAATGTGGATTTTCCTTTTGGATTCCATGACACCGAAGGGCCTCAATACAGAGTGTAAACTTTCGGAGTCTCTGGAAGCCTGACAGCAATGTGGACCCAGTAGGGAATTCTGAGTTCATATGAAGGACAATGATCAAGAGAGTTTAGTCTGGGTCACTTATAGCATCTCTCACTTGGATCATTATCCCCGGGCTCCACAAGGGGAATGTATAGTGGCTATACACCGAGTCATCTGTCCCTTATACAAACTAATCCTGGGGCAGCAGTGACCCTTGTTGGGGGTTGATGAAAATGTGCTTGTTTAAATGCTAATGGCTATATGAGATCATTCCTGTCATGTTGGATCGCTCCCTAATATTAACACAAACACAATTAATTCAATGGAGTATGGTGAATGCATAGAGGTGTTTGACACAGAGACATCTGGTGGTCAAAAAGGGAAAATGACAAGATCTTGCACTGGGTTAGTACTGTTTGACAACAGAAAGTAAAGAAAAGGAAAAAACCGAGGGCCTCTGGTGGACCTGAGATGAAATTGCATGACTAACACAGAGTACTTAAAGACTACATTTTCCAGCCTTCCGTGCTTCGAGGAAGTCCGGGATTGGTGGACGAAACACGTCACCACCACAGGTCGGACATGTGCCTGGCACCTCCACCCACCCAGTGGGATGGTCGGGGGACAGCTGGAACCTTTTGCCGCAAGCCTCTTGTGGACACATTAACCAGACGGCAGCACACCGTTTGCAAACCTTTTGGCAGTGGAACCTGGCACTTTATCATGGACACCGCCCCTACAGTCCCTGGAAGCTGGTGAGACACGGCCATTGCGGCTTTATTACTATATAGTGCTAAGCTTTTCCTATCAGCACAGACAAGCTGCAACATGGCAACCAGTAGGATGGGCGTTGTACTACATGTGAAGTTTAGTACTATCCAGTGACATTGCTTTATTCTTATCTTTTCACCGCTATTCAGGACCAGAATTCATGCGGTGGATGTTACTATTTATTGGTGTGCTCTTCCTGGTGTATCGGAGTCAGTTTGCAGCACTATAGGGAACGGACAGAAATATTTTGTTGAAATTACCACCCACTTAGAGCCCTGCCCTGCCTATTAAGGGACCTGCACAGCCTTGGTGTGATATTGAGACCATGGCTACCGGAATTTGGGTGTATTAGACGGGCTCCTGCATGATACACACATAGGCTACTCAGCCTTACCCTTGGTGCTTTGGGTTCTTCTACAAAAGTGTGTCTACCGTGCATCGTGAATATCATACATCACTTACTGGAAAGCCGGCAGATGTCATGCACCCCCTATGAGATTTAACCAATGATGCAGCACTTGGGGGAAGTGTTCATGATTCTATAGTGGGACTATCTTTCATACTTAGATCTCCGTTCATTATCCTGCCAGCTCTTCTGACCACATGGACATTTAAACCCCCCCGCCCTTTCTCCACTATTGTGGTTGGGAATTGGTTCTGCCCCAGCCTAACTATTACTCTGGCACCTCAATGGTTAATTACGCATGTTGAGGCATCAATACAAGACACGGTTTCCAGCCAGCTAGTCAAGTTAGTTTGCACTCTGGGTGATGGTGTGGATGACTGAGGAGTATGCATGGGCCACGTGAGACCTGTTAGACAACGTTGTCTTATTTTAACTTGTCTTCTACCATGGTGATATCATCGTGTGAATTTTTAACTAGCTCTCTATCATCGCCGCCAACACACACTACATAGAGCTGCTGTACAAGCGGCTTGATATAGTGTGGGGCGTGGATTGAGGCTGCTGAGCAGCGATTGGCTAAAGGCACTCTGCCTTTAGCCAATCAAAGCTCTCACAACAGGCCGCCCGCTGATTGGCCAAAGCATGCAGGTCATGTTCATGTGCATGCTTTGGCCAATCAGCGGGCGGCATTCAGCCGTCATTGGAATGCATTATGGGGCGCGCAAAGTTCCCGCAAACGCCCCATAAGGTTCGGAATGGAGCGAACAGACGAACACCCAGAGTTGCGTTCAACTCGAACATGCCTAACCAGCACTAGTGTATACTGAGTATTATTTGGCCAAAATTGGTTTTGTCGTCATTTAGATTTTAAAAGGTTAAAGTATAACGAAAAGGCAAAACTTTTTTCCTTATAGTTTTGGAGCAGAGAGGGATTAGAGCCCGTGTCAGTTTTTATTGCTCTCTGTGTCGCCGTTAAGGAGATTCACCTCCTCTATTTGTCTGGTTTACCAATATTATTGAAAGTAAAATCCCACATTTTGGGTTGGATAGACACATAGTTATTCAGTCTGATTGAAATACAAGACACAAGCTCATCTAGGTCAACCAATAAAAAAAAGGGGGGGGGGGGGATTATACAATCCTATACCCACATTTAAAGTGATTTGTAAAGTCTCTTTTTTGTGTTTAAAAACAAACATGTTGTACTTACCTGCTCTGTGCAGTGGTTATGCACAGGGCAGCCTGGATCCTCCTCTTCTTGGGTGCCTCTTTGCTGCGCCTGGCCCCTATCTCCTGTCCTGTGTGCCCCCACAGCAAGAAACTTGCTATGGGGGCACCCAAGCCAAGCTGCAGCTCCGTGTGTCTATTCTCCGAGCTGCCGTTCAGCCTCACCTCCTCTCTCCTGACTAACTGACTTTGATTGACAGCAGCTGGAGCCAATGGCGCAGCTGCGGTGTCTCAGCCAATCAGGAGGGAGAGTCCCAGATGGCCAAAAGGAATCGTGGACATAGAGATAGAATCGTGCTGGATAGAGAGGGGGCTCAGGTAGTTTATTCATTCTTTGAATGAATAAACTACAAGTCCTATCTTCTACCCCAGCAGATAGCTTACAGTTCTCAATGAACTACGATTGCGCTGATTAGCATGCTTGTAGTCTATTGACACTTCCTATCTAAAAATGACAGCCCGAACAGTATTATGAGCAGAAAGCTGTGAGAAGTGTCTGCAGAAGCCTGACATTACGCCCATGACCCACCTGTGTTCTCCAGGCTCCCGAGAAAAAAAAATGTAATACTCTCACTTGCAAAAAGTGCATTATTTTTTTTTTAACAATGGTAAACCTAGATTTAAAAATAAACTTTCATAAGAACATTATTTTTTAATAAACAAATACACAAAAATGGCATAGTGAACTGCACACATTTGGTTACAGCTCTAAAACCTGGAAGGGTAGATGAACACCAACAAAGAAAATCTCATATACCTCTGCTTGGTGAGCTGGAGCTTGAAGAGGCCCATGAAGCAATCTATCCATTCCTGAAACCACTATATAGAAAAGAAAATCTTTGGTTACTCACAGATCTTTTAATCAAATCAGGGAAAAGGGAAAAAGGAAAAAAATCTTACCGGTTACGGGACATTTACCATCCGTACTTTCATTCCTGTAAAATGGAGATATCGAATAATCAGAGAAAAGAAAAAAAGGGAGTCTTACTTTAGAGCAGTGGTTCTCAACCAGGAAAGGAGTTGAGAACCACTGCTTTAGAGTATTTACCAAGCTGCATGTGTTCTTGTAACCATTATTTTATTTAATACATTTTACATCAAAACTTAAATTCAAATATGTATCATAGCTGCGAATTTTTCACAAACGCAAATACTAAAGCTCAACTCCTGGGAATATATTAAGATTGCCCCCTGCAGTGCCCCGCAAACCAACCCCCCTCCCCTTCCTGAGGAAAGGAGGATAAACCCCCAGAGACTTGCATCAAATGATTTAAGCCCAAACGTAGGCAAATCTGCTGAAACTCATACAGGTGCAGGGACCACTCTGCCTGGCGCATGAAACAGTTGGCCTGAGTTTTTGACTCTGGGAATATGCACTACAGAGAGAGCTAAAACAAACCATTCTGCCCACCGGAGAATGTGACCACGTTGCCGCCTTGCAAAATTGTTTAGGGGTGGCACCAGCTTTTTCTGCCCATGTGGCTGGAAGAGATCTAGTGGAATGTGCATGCACACCTTCTGGCAGGGGTAATCCCGCATGTGAATATGCTTCCAGGATAGCCAATTTTAGCCATCTTGCAATTGACCCCTTAGAAGCTTGACACCCTTTCTTGTTGCACAAAAATAAAACAAAGAATTAGACTTATGCCCCGTACACACGATCCGAAAATCGGACGGAAAATACCGCTTTCGAAGCGGTCCTACGATAATCAGATCGTTAGTACAGAGCTTTCGAGAGCCGATCACGACAGTTCATCCAATGTTTTCCGTCCGGACAAGATCGGACATGCAGGAAAAATTTTCTCGAGCGGTGCCCGATCGTACGATTTTCGTTTCATCAGTACAGCGGTCGTTCAAAAATGCAATACAAATACACTGCAACACATCACATCGCTTCCGATTTTTTATTCTGTCGTGCGAGAATATTCGTGACTAAAGTAAACTCTTCCGATTCGATCTGAGATTAGCATGCGAAAAAAAACGGACGATCTGTCGTCCGATTTTCGGATCGTGTGTACGGGGCATTACTGAAGTACTTTGTTACCTCTAAATAACATAAAATTCTTCTGACATACAATTTATGAAAAAAAAAAAAAAAAAACTTTTTCCCCTGCCTGGTTTGCGCAGAAAGTGAGGAGAATATCCCGAGAATGGTTGCTTAGTGAAGCTACCCATGGCAAGAATTTTGGATCTGTCTTTAGAATAATCCTATCTGTAAAAATTGACAAATACGGCTCCTTGATCGAAAGTGTGTAAAGTTAGCTGATCCTGCGAGCTGTTGTAATCGCAACCAACAATACGGTCTTAATCGTGAGACATTTTAAAGAGGCTTCATCCGCTGGTTCAAAAGGACTCTGCCAGAGATTGCATAATGGTTGTTAAATCTTGATTGATTGATACTTGTCTATTTCTAGACAGAGCTCTAAAGAACCTAACCACTTGCGGTTCTAAGACCATCAGTCTCTCTAGGAAGACCGCCAGTGCCGCTACTTGTACCTTTAGGGTACTAACTGCTAGTCCTTTCTCGCCCCCTTTGTAAAAACTCCAGTACTGACAGGAGCTTCTTTAGTTCTTGTGTGGCATAACAACCAACGCTAATGTTGTCGAGCGTCCTAGTCGATTGAAATGTGTGAAAGCTAGTTCCTCGGCATAAACAGTTAAAAATGTCTATCCTAATAAGATTTCTGTCTAGGTTTTAAGAACGGTACCCATCGAAGTGATTCGTTGG